>ML859085.1:7573-25779 GCA_009831015.1 Picea engelmannii | reverse complement strand
TTATAAATGATTCTATTTTAATCATTTTTATTTAAAAGAGGGATAAAAAATTGTTTGCAAAATGCAATTGATCTTACTTTGCTTTTATACTAAATCAAATATGTAAAAAGAAAAATTGTTGAATCATTTTTATTATTATAAATGATTTTATTTTAATCATTTTTATTTAAAAGAAAGATAAAAAATTGTTTGCAAAATGCCAATCGATCTTACTTTGTTTTTATACTAAATCAAATATGTAAAAAGAAAAATTGTTGAATCATTTTTATTATTATAATTGATTCTATTTTAATCATTTTTATTTAAAAGACGGATAAAATATTTTTTTTTTCAAAATGTCAATTGATCTTACTTTGTTTTTATACATAAATCAAATATGTAAAAATAAAATTTGTTAAATCATTTTTATTATTATAAATGATTCTATTTTAATCATTTTTATTTAAAAGAAGGATAAAAAATGGTTTGCAAAATGCCAATTTATCTTACTTTGTTTTTATACTAAATCAAATATGTAAAAAAAAAAATTGTTGAATCATTTTTATTATTATAAATGATTTTATTTTAATCATTTTTATTTAAAAGAAAGATAAAAAATTGTTTGCAAAATGCCAATCCATCTTACTTTTTTTTATACTAAATCAAATATGTAAAAAGAAAAATCATTGAATCATTTTTATTATTATAAATGATTCTATTTTAATAATTTTTAATGATTCTATTTAGAAAGATGTTATAGCATTCCGAGAAATAAGGTCCTGAATACAGATAAGGAAATAAGAAAAGTATGTGGACTAGAGCTTGCTAGCTCGAGATGGCAGCAGGGGCGGAGATTAGGCCGTTGAACTTGTGCTTTGGTTGGGAAGCTCTTTGTCTCACTTATCAAACGGAAGTGCTTTATGACAGGAATACTCTTTTTGTTTTCAATTCATTTGCGAAGAAAAAAGAAAGGTTTGACGTGAAGCGCTTCACGTTTGTCTGTTTTTTATTATGGTTGGGAGGAGTATTAATAGAGAAATTATAAAAATTATTTGTAAATGCTAATTGATCTTATTTTGTTTTTATACTATATGTAAAAAGAAAAATTGTTGAATCATTTTTATAATTATAAATTATTTTATTTTAATCATTTTTATTTAAATAAGAAATAAAAAATTATTTTTATTCTGGTAAAGTTTTGGAATTTGTGTATAAGGATAAAAAATTTGTTTGCAAAATGTTAATTGATCTTACATTGTTTTTATACTTTATACTAAATCAAATATGTAAAAAGAAAAATTGTTGAATCATTTTTATTATTATAAATGATTTTATTTTAATCATTTTTATTTAAAAGAGAGATAACAAATTCTTTTTATTTTGGTCAAGTTTTGGGATTTGTGTACAGATAAATTTTTTTTTGCAAAATGCCAATTGATCTTACTTTGATTTTATACTATTAAATCAAATATGTAAAAAGAAAATTTGTTGAATCATTTTTATAATTTTGGTAAAGTTTTGGGATTTGTATACAGATAAAAAATTGTTTGCAAAATGCCAATTGATTTTACTTTGATTTTATATTACTAAATCAAATATGTAAAAAGAAAAATTGTTAAATCATTTTTATTATTATAAATGATTCTATTTTAATCATTTTTATTTAGAAGAGGGATAAAAATTTCTTTTTATTTTGGTCATGTTTTGGGATTTGTGTACAAACCCAAACTTCAAGTAATCTACAATGTACCACCAAACATCACCCAAGTATCCATACCTAAATTTACTAAGGACAAAGTTCATAAGTGTCTATAGTATGCTCAACACAAGGGCACAATTCATAAGTGTCTATAGTATGGAGCGTCAAGGGCACTTCACGTTTCAAATAGATGAGGTTTTAATCAAGTAGAATGGATGGGCACAGTTCATAAGTGTCTATAGTATGTAGCGTCAAGGGCACTTCACGTTTCAAATAGCTGAGGTTTTAATCAAGTAGAATGGACCCGAAGTGTTTTATTACTAGTCCATGTCATGAGACTATAGCAATGAGTTTTCTTTTGATGTGACATTAATTTGTCTTTTACCATAAATTTGTGTATGCAATGTAATGTTTAACATAGGAAAACAAATATATATTTTTGGATATAATAAAAATATTTGTATTTCTCATTTCTAATTGGTTGATAGAATTGAAGTGTTATTGTTTGTAACAACCCTAGTTAAATAGTTGCATAGGTTTATCAAGAGTAGTTAATTAAATAATTAACTGTCCTAGTGTGTATTAGTTAAATAAAGATTATTTATTAATAATATTATTTATTTATTTATTTATTATTTAATTGTTTAATAATTGATTAATCAACACATTTATGGTTTGGATAAGGTAGTAAATGGACTTTAATTTATTTATGATAAGGTTTTACGTATGACAGGGTAAGGATAAGATATTAAAGGGAAGGATAAGGTAATAAAGGGAGGATAAGGTAATTAATGGAGGGAGGGAGTCAGTGAATGGGGGGATATGACTAGGCAGAGGCTTACGGGAGAGCATGATTATGAAAATTTGGGGAGAAAGCATTATTTGGGGGAGAGGACTATATTTCCTGTTTGGCATATTTTTTGGTTTTGGGAGTTTGGTTTTGGAGGTTGGTTGTACTATTGCAGGGGGCACTCGGTTGCTGGGAGTTTTGGGCTCGGGGGCCAGGAATCCTCATGAAATCCTGGAGCTCGAGAGACGAAAAGGATGCTCCTAGTTGGCTGGGTGGTTAGTCGGTTTTAGGCAGGGTTTGGTCAGAGAATCAGGAAGAAATTGGACAGAGCAACAGGGAGGGCAACCAGATAAACGGGAATTTAGCATCAAACAGAGGTATTTTATTTATGAATTTGCTGGGTTATGTGATGATTATGTAATTTATTTTCATGCTGTGAAATAATTTAATTTCTGCTGAATATTATATGCTTATATAATGATTAATGAATTATTTATGCATTGAAAGAAATCCTATGTTTAATTGTATGAAATTTTTTAGGCTTTGTTAATTTTAGGTTCCTACACATGGTATTAGAGCTTTAGTTTGAAGCACTAGAGCCTTAAGGGCCTACCTACCCGCCTACCCAACTTTGGAATGAAGCTGTACCCACTCAGAAATTTAAACAACCCTGAAACCCTTTAATTAGATGAAGTTCCAAGTTCCAGCTCCAGCTCCACCTAACTTGCAAGCCAAAAACACAAATTTTTATTTTTTTTATTTTACACAGATCTATATATAAACAATATGGCCAATTGAAATTAGTATAATTTTATACAGATTGAACGTACCAAACAATAAAACAAAGATATATAAATTATGCTCTGCCCAAAACTAGATTTAAATTTTTTTTTACCTACTAGATTTAAATATAAATAATAGAAATCAGATTGAAATTGATACTAGGGTTCAAGCGCTAAAACTTATTTATGTATATTTTTATTTTATAAATGCCATAAATTATAACTAATAAATCGAGTATACTATAAATTTAAAAAAAAATTATAGAGTAGTTTTTAAGGTGCCCGGAGGAACACAACGACATTTGGAGCAGCGTTTCTGACAGTAGAACATACATGGATTTCGGTATTGAGTTTTCAAACACCTGAATGAGCATGCAGATGGACACTCTACATAATAATAGTTATGTCAGGATCAATCAGACAGGAATACGAAATCGATTCAAAACCTAATGGCCTAATCGTATATATCACCTTTTGGGCGTAATCCACTATGTCGGTGCTTGCCCTGAGTGATAAATATGACTCGTATTAGACGATTTCAAACCTGCTACAAACTAAAACATACAGATAGAGATGAGTTAAGCGTATATAACTTGTCCATGGCGCTGAAGAACAGTGGAGAGCGACGCTCTGTTTTTTGATGCCTACAAAGTATATATCATCAAATAAATAATGCAATGCACCATTATTAACATAAGATGAATCCATGGAACTCAATATATATCACATCATGTTAATAGGAAATGGAAGTGCACCTCACAAAACTCTTACCTGCCCTAACATCATATCTAGAGAAATGAGATAGGATACATTCTGCTGAGAGAGAAAACAGTGGGGGCATATTCCTCTTGGGGAACCTGAGCCTCTTACCTGAGCGTCTTTTGTATGCATATGTCACCTTATCCCCTACTTGCAATAATGCTTCCACAACGTTAGCATGCCCACTGCTCATAGCAGAATGGAGTGGAGTCCACCCTTCCTCGTCACCATTGTTCACGCCACTTACAGATGGATCAAGACTTGCTAATATGTGAATGACCTGGTGATGGCCTGCAATAGCCGCGACATGGAGGACAGAACACGCGTCCTCATTCCTTATTGATCTCGCCCTATTAAGATCCACCTCGTTCCTTGAGAGCTTATCAAATACCCCTGAATCTCCAACCTCTGCGGCCCTGAACAGATCCTTGTCGTTAATGCCAATTACTTCTTGTTTTGTGTCCATGTCCATGGATTCCGCCATTGCCTTGCTCTGTGAAAATACTGGCAAACAAAAACACCTTCTTCTCAAATTAAACTAAGAACAACATTTTGAATGTTATCAGCGCCCACCAGTCCCTTAATAACAAAAATGGCCCAATGTATTTTCGTTGTTTTCTTGAACTGAAGATTCTGTAAATAAATGGGCGCACGAAACCTTGCATCAATAGCAAGATGCTTCAAATTATCATGTTTGAACACACAACTTTTTCCATGCATTTGAACATGGCAGTGGTTATGCCGCCGCCTTTTCCAATGACTCCACCAGCCTTGGCCTCTGGGTAGAGGATTCAAAACATTGTCTTGCTCAGCCCTGCTAAGGGATACTGTAACTGCTTGTGTGTGTTGCCAATGTCTCCACCTGATGGGCGCTTCGAATGGGGCCGAGAATACACGACGTCCATGGCAGCTGCAACACCATACAACCACAAGTTAAACAACAACATACAGCCACACCATACGCAACACTACAACATACGCAACACCATACAACCACAAGTTAAACAACAACATACAAGCCAAACGCCCAAGCGCCACCGCCATACACAAAGCCCAGAGAAAAAAAAAAAATGGTCCTGAGCCATCAAGCGCCAAACGAAGGAAAAGCCATGAGCGAAGTACACAGGTGCCACAAAGGAATCCTCCAGTCCTTGAGCTTGTAGGCACCAGGGCTGACCTCATACTTCACCTCGGCATGTAATGACTGACTGAGCAAAAAAAAATGAAAATGCAAAGGGGCCGAGTAGGGTTGGAAGTGTGGAATGAAGGGAGGAATGAAAGTGAGTTTAGGTGTAGGGTTTTGGGGTAGTGAGAACCCTAGGGGGGGGGGCACGTGGGCCTCATGTGAAGACTCATGATGCAAGACTTTAATTTTAAAAATTTTAATTAGTTTAATTTTTTTTTATTATTCTAAAAATTTCATTCGTTTAATTTAGGTTTAAACTTTAATGGTTTAAATTTGTCTAAATTCTAATTATTTAATAATATATATATATATATATATATAATAAAACTACTTTTATGTTTTTTTTTTGGGATCCATGGGTTTTGATCCCACAACCAACCATCTGTCCAAGACAAGCGTTTTGAGGAGAACCCTAATACCAACACGCCATGTATTTTCCTTGGAGAAAAATTAATTAAATTAATTGGAAGGATTAATTAATTTAGTGATTAATTAATTAATACTAATAATAATATTAATTTTCTGGATTAAATTGAAAGTGTTGATTAAGGAGATTGAAACTTAGGTTAAAGTTTAGTCTAGATTATTAGTTTTTAATAATTAATCAACATTAGGTTGGAAGTCACCTTAATTAGTTTTAGACGAAAAGTTTAGGGGCTTAGACCAAGGTAAGCGGGAGGGGGTTTCATGTGTACTAGGCAGGTAAGTTAGAGAAATTGGCTAGTATGGTACAAAGATAGCATAGCTACCGGGCGAGGGAGTCAATAGTTTTCTTAGGCGAAGAAATCAAGCTTAGATGCTTTATCCCTAACCTAGCCACCTCCCCTAAAGAGAGTAACGTCTGTTTATAGACAAGTAAAGAAAAACTTACGCCTAACCCTGTTTTCTAGTTTAAGTTGCGCAAATTTGAAACGTCCTTGAACTCACCCTAACAACTTTGGTTGATCCAGGTTAAATCATACAGGATGGTTAGGAATCAAGGGAATCGAGGCAGAGGAGCATCATCACAGGCACCACCAACACCGCCAGTGCTGCCACCACCATCGCCTCAACTAGCTCTCATACTGCGCTCTTTGGAGGCCATAAATGAGACTTTAAAGGGGCGTCAACCAGCAGGGATCGAAGTGGAGTCCCCACCATCTGGAATGGGTAATCCAGAAGAGTCAAGGGATTTAGGAGGAGGACCTCCACCCAAAGAAATCACTAGAGAACTGCAGAAGATCAAACTTCCAGAGTTTGCTGGGGGTCATGCCAGTGAATGCACAGAAGCATGGCTGGAAGGCATGATAAGGTGTTTTTCCTTAAGGGACTATGCGTCCACCTCAAAGGCGAAGATAGCAATTTTTCAGTTGAGAGACAGTGCCTTGAACTGGTGGGGAAACCTAGAAATACAATTGTATCTTACCCCGGACACCGTATCTTGGGAACTTTTCGAGGAGAGGTTCCTAAGGAAATATCTGCCAGCTTACTATGAGGAACAACAGGTAGGAGCATTTCATGCTCTAGTACAGGGAAACAGAACCGTAGAGGAATATGAGATTAGGTTTATGGAATTGGTCAAGTATGTTTCGTATATGGATAATGACCAATGACAGGCAGAACACTTTGTCTATGGGTTGAACCCTAAGATAAGGGCTATGGTGCAGATGTGGAAACCGTCTTTAGTAGCGAAAGTTGTGGAAAATGCGCGTTATGCGGAGGAACACATGAACTTAACCAGAGGTACGAGACCGACCTTATCGCATCATCCAGGATTCATAGGGAAGGCCCCTAGGACATTTCCCAAGGGAGGGGGCTCAAGGCCACCTCCATATGGTAACAAAGTCTCACCAAGGACAATAGCCGTAGGGATTTCAATGGCAGCGAGTGCAACATCTCGTTCATCACCAACGATGCAGGCAGGTCCACGACCATCTTAGGGAGAAACTAGTAGGGGCAGGGGTTCCAGGGGAAGGAACTCATTTCAGAGACAGTCATAGAATAGTGCACAGGTTCAATATCGTGTTACCTGTTGGGGATGTGGAGGACCCCATTACCAGCGTGACTGCCCAGAGTTACAATCAGGATTTGTGCAAGGCCCCGATGGGAAGAGCAAGTATCAGCCACTAGATTTATGCAGCGGTTAATAATCGCCAGGCCAAACATCAATCCACGGTGGTGGAGTCATCAGGTACGCTAAATCATATCAATGTTAAGATTTTATTTGATTTTGGTGCGACAGATATTTTCATTTCACCATCTGCATTAGAAAAGAGTGGGTTGGCAGCCTACGAGCACGATGACTTTAAACAAGTCGAGATGGCTTCGGGGGAAAAACAAGCAGTAGGACCTAGCATCGATAATTGTATAGTAGACCTGGGAGTGTGTACTACCAGGTTGAAGGTATACGTCACTGCTCTCGGGGTGTACGATCTAATCATTGGAATGGATTGGTTAGAAGCTCATCGATCTTTGGTAGATTTTTTCGCAAAAAGGGTGCTTTGTGTCGACGACGAAGGAAGGTTAGTGGAGATCCAGGGTGTACGGAGAAAGGTGTCTCTACGCTTTATCTCAACTATGAATGTTAAGCGATGCTTGAGGCAAGGGTGTCGACTATATGTAGTGGAAGCAATGAATGAAAGGAAGGGACCTTCCTTGGATCAGTACCCGGTATTGTCAGAATTTAAGGATGTTTTTCCAAACGAGTTACCAGGGTTACCTCCTGAGACGGAGCTTGATTTTACTATTGAGCTAAAACCTGGTGCAGAACCAATTTCCAAGACTCTGTATTGGATGAAAGCGCCGGAGCTTTGTGAGTTGCAAATGCAGTTGAAAGAATTACTGGACTTAGGGATAATAAGGCCCAGTGTCTCACCTTGGGGCGCACCAGTAATTTTTGTAAAGAAGAAGGATGGTTCCTTACGACTGTGTATAGATTATAGGGACTTGAATCGTGCTACAGTGAAAAATAGGTACCCAATGTCATGAATAGATGACCTCTTCGATCAGATAAAAGGAGCAGCGGTATTCTCAAAGATCGATTTGCGATCCGAGTATCATCAGTTAAGGATTAAGGAAGGCGATATCCCAAAAAATACCTTTCAAACTCGGTTTGGGCATTATGAATTTGTCGTAGTACCTTTCAGATTGACCAATGCACTAGTAGTATTCATGAGCCTCATGAACGACGTATTCTGGAAGTACTTAGACCGTTTTGTACAAGTATTTCTAGATGACATCCTCATCTATTCCAAGAATGAAAGAGAACATGAAGAACACTTGCGAGTGGTGTTGTCCTGCCTTAGGGAGAACAAATTGTGTGGGAAGTTGTCGAAGTGTTCCTTCTTCCAGAAATAAATTCACTATTTAGGTCATATCATTTCCGGCGAAGGAATCTCTGTGGACCCAGAAAAGGTACAGGCCATTATGGAGTGGCCAGTGCCGAAAAATGCCCATGAGGTGAGAAGCTTCATGGGGCTAGCAGGTTATTATCGGAGATTTGTGGAAGGATTCTCAAAAATAGCAAAACCCATCACCACTTTACAACACAAGGGGGTCAGGTATGAATGGACGAAAGAATGTGATAGTGCATTCATTGAGCTTAAGAGGTTACTAACTAGTGCGCCAATTCTACGAGTGCCAGATATGGAAAAGGACTTCACAGTTTGCATGGATGCCTTGAAGCAGGGGTTGGGGGCCATGCTAATGAAGGATGGAGGAGTGATAGCTTATGCATCAAGGAAGTTGAAGAAACACGAAGAGCTATACGTGACTCATGATTTAGAGTTGGCAACTGTAATGCTATCTCTGAAACTTTGGAGGCACTATCTCGTGGGGCGAAACTTTGAGCTCAAAACAGACCATCAAAGTTTAAAACATCTCTTCACTCAAAGGGATCTGAATTCCAGGCAAAGGCGATGGATTGAGTTTATGAGTGAGTACGATTTTGGTATTTCATACATCAAGGGAAAGGAAAATGTGGTCACAGATGCCTTGAGTAGAAGACCATGTGTCTTCTCCTTGATACCCTTAAAATTCAATCTAAGGGAACGTGTGTTGACACAACTCCAAGAAGACAGTTGGTATTTAAAGGTTACTTCAAACCTCCAGAGTGGGAGACAATTAGATCCAAAGTATGAAGGATATAGTTTGGAAGAAGACAGACTATTGATATATCGGGGAAGGATGTACATCCCTGAAAATGGGGATGTTTGAAGCATCATACTGAAGGAAGCCCATAGAGCACTTTATTTTGCGCATCCGGGTGTGAAGAAGATGTACGTAAACATGAGGAAACTTTTCTTCTGGGTATGCATGAAGCGGGATGTAGTCCATTTCGTCGCCAAGTGCCTAGAGTGTCAACAAGTGAAAGCCAACCACTATCACCCGACAGGCCTCCTACAACCACATGATGTTCCTATGTCCAAGTGGGAAGTCATCTCTATGGATTTTTTTGTGGGGTTTCCGCTCACATCTCATAGATACAATGCCATTCTTGTGATAGTGGATAAGTTAACCAAGAGTGCTCATTTTATTCTGGTTAGAGACACTTACGATGTCATTGATGTGGCACGTGTGTTTGTAAGTGAGGTTATCTGTTTGCACGAGATACCTAAGAAGATCATTTTAGATAGGGACTCCAGATTCACTTCTAGGTTTTGGACAAGTTTGCAGTCAGCATTGGGGACTCAGTTGAACTTAAGCATAGCTTATCATCCTGAAACAGATGGGCAAATTGAGAGAGTAAATCAAGTCATGGAAGACATGCTTAGGATGTATGTCATGGATAATCAAACCCATTGGGAGAAGTACCTACCTTTGGTAGAGTTTGCCTACAATAATAGTTTTCATAGCTCCATCGGAATGCCACCCTAGGAAGCTCTGTATGGAAGGCCATGCAGAACGTCGTTGAGTTGGGATAGACTAGAAGACTGAGTAACAATTGGGCCAGAATTGATTCAAGAGATGGAGGAATAGGTGATTCAGATTAGGTAGAGACTAAATGAAGCACAGGATAGGCAGAAAAGTTATGCGGATGCACACAGGACCGACTAAAGTTATGAAGTGGGAGACCAGGTTTTCATTCGTATCAGGCCTAATAAGAGTACCATACGGTTCGGGAAGGGGACAAAGTTGTCACCTCGATTTATAGGACCATTCAGAATCCAAGAGAAAATTGGACCCATTGCCTATCGTCTCATACTGCCACCCCACTTGCATAAAACTCATAATGCTTTTCATGTATCTGTTTTACGTCATTATGTTGTTGATGAATCACATAAACTAAATTGGAAGGAATTGCAGGTATCGGATGTGGGAACTCTCATGGTAGAACCGTTACGCATATTGGACCATAGATTTCGATAGCTTAGGAACCATCTTGTAGACCAAGTTAAGGTCCAATGGGGCAAGTATAGTCCAGGATCTGCTACTTGGGAAGACGCCAAGACACTATGACGAGACTATCCCTCACTTTTTTTACCACCTCAAGAATATGTTTCTCGGAGGTGGGGTGTATGTAACACCACCTTTTGACTTAGACAACCAAGATTACCTGAGGCCTACACTTTTATTTTCTACTCACAGTGAAACTATTAAATGATACACTTAAACTTTTAAGACGTATGAACCTTTATGAATTTTATATGTATTTGAATAATGATGGATATGATGCGATATATTGTGAGAATGTAAATTTTATGAATGTTTAAATGTTATTGATGATTATGGATATAATGCGATCTACTATGTGAATGCAAATTTTATGAATGTTTAAGTGTTATTGATGATGATGGATATGATGCGACATATTGTGTGAATGAGAATCCTATAAAGATTTAAATGCTATTTGAATGATGATGGGATATGATGCAATCTATTTGGTAACTGATAATTTTATGAATGGGTGTTGAAATTGAATTATGGGAGATTTTGAGATCTATTTCTAACTTGAAAACTTTGATGTTAAGTTGTTGGTACACGGATACCGAATTGAAATGATGATTGTATGCAATTACATGATGATAATGCATAGAAATGTATGAGTTTGTGTTACAGACTAATCTATAGGTTATGGGCTATGGAATAGCCAAGGGATAATGATGATGAAAGTGGATGTCATGACCACTAGCCAAGAAACATTACAGTATGCATATTTGTATGTGAAATTATATTGGTTTGGATGCATTTCTATGATATGTGGACCAATGCAGGATTTCAGGTGATGAGACTGCCCAAAACTGAATAAACGATGACAAAACTCCCAGCAACACGGTGCCACTGTATATTCCATTGTAGGGTGTGGACCCTAGTTATGATTAGGAGGGGTGGAGGCATTTCCCACCGTGTATCCTCCAAAACCTGAAGTCATGGGAGGACGGTGTTAGCTCACGCTCCCCTAGACGTGTGATGATGACTGTGAGTTGCCTGTTGGGGAATCTTGGTCGAGATAGTGATACTTTCGCTTACGGGTTCTATTTGGAGTTAGGTCAATATTATAGTTGATGCTCCAAGATAGTCTAGCAGAGGAAGGATAGGAATGAAGATGGAAGTAAGTTATGGAGGAAGGATGAGTAGAAATAGTTGAGAAAGTATGGAGATTTGTCTTATGGTGGAATTTATTGTTTTTACCTTCAAAACAAAAAGAAGAAAATGTGTATATATGAATATTCATAAGTATGTAACTAAACCACAATTGTCTAAATAAAATTGTTGAACTAGATAATTGTAATTAAAGGATTTCGCAAACATTTGATTGGTTTATTGTCTTTTATAAAAGAATAGTTTTGTTGATTGGATTGGATGCATACATAAATTACTATAAGGGTGATAGTTATTGATTATTAGTACATGCACGAGACTTCTATGCACTAGCTACACATGCATTTCTTGTACATGTACACTAGTATGTATGAGTTTTCTTGGATTACTTACTAATAATGTCAGTTAATTGTTATGAATGTGTGAACCATGTTTCTTTTCCTTTGTATCATGAAATACGTTAGCTTTGGGATGAAGTTTCCTGAAGGGTGGGTGTATGTAACAACCCTAGTTAAATAGTTGCATAGGTTTATCAAGAGTAGTTAATTAAATAATTAACTGTCCTAGTGTGTATTAGTTAAATAAAGATTATTTATTAATAATATTAATTAATTAATTAATTATTATTTGATTGTTTAATAATTGATTAATCAACACACTTATGGTTTGGATAAGGTAGTAAGTGGACTTTAATTTATTTATGATAAGGTTTTACGTATGACAGGGTAAGGATAAGATAATAAAGGGAAGGATAAGGTAATAAAGGGAGGATAAGGTAATTAATGGAGGGAGGGAGTTGGTGAATGGGGAGGATATGACTGGGTAGAGGCTTATGAGAGAGCATGATTATGAAAATTTGGGGAGAAAGCATTATTTGGGGGAGAGGACTGTATTTCCTGTTTGGCATATTTTCTGGTTTTGGGAGTTTGGTTTTGGAGGTTGGTTGTACTATTGTAGGGGGCACCCGGTTGCTGGGAGTTTTGGGCTCGGGGGCCAGGAATCCTCACGGAATCCTGGAGCTAGGGAGCCAGAAAGGCTGCTCCTAGCTGGCTGGGTGGTTAGTCGGTTTTGGGCAGGGTTTGGTCAGAGCATCAGGCAGAAATTGGATAGAGCAGCAGGAAGGACAACCAGATAAGCGAGAATTTAGCATCAGGCAGAGGTATTTTATTTATGAATTTGTTGGGTTATGTGATGATTATGTAATTTATTTTCATGCTGTGAAATAATTTAATTTCTGCTGAATATTATATGCTTATATGATGATGAATGAATTATTTATGCATTGAAAGAAATCCTATGTTTAATTGTATGAAATTTTTTAAGCTTTGTTAATTTTAGGTTCCTACATTGCTCCCTTCAAGTCTTTCAATATGTAGAATTAATTACATAATCAATGAATTTCACCAATAACCACATCTACATAAAAAATGTTGTACTATGTATTTATTATTATGCATTATTATATTTATGAATATTATAGTTCATAACAAACAACCCTCAATTATTATCTTTTGACAAAAAATATTCATTACTTGTGCATTTAGTTATATTAAGTTTCATTGTTTAACATGTATTTCCCAACTAACTCAGCAGGGACTGTGTTGTCATGCAACCCTGATTCATTTTGGCTTATGCTATGTGGTAGATCATGGAAATTTCACATTTCTTCCTGGTGGTTATCGACACCATATGTTAATTTTGTGAAGAGATGACATCCGTATATCGGCTAGAGACATGGATGGTACGACTAGGCATCTAGTGTATTGGATGGTTTTGGGGCCTATAAAAGGCACAATGAGTATACAGGTTGAATTTGAGGTCTTGTCGCAGATTATGGAGTTCCTTCGATGGTACACTACCTTTCTGGGTTGAATTTAATTATAATGGAGTAAGCTAACTTGGGAGCAATCTTCTCTTCCAAGTTCTATTTTTCAGTCAAAAAAATGGGCCTGAATCTGGCCAAATTTTCAGGGGTAGTTTGAGTTTTGCATGGATCAAGGTTTAATGCATTTCAACAGCTTACCTCAAGGTTTATGTCCTATTTTAAACCAACCCAGATGCTCAGAAAATGAGTTCTGGATTGACCGAAAATTTAAAAAGAAACCATTGAAAAATCTGCCAAAAAAATAACTCGGAAGGGAAGATTGCTCCTAAGTTAGCCCACTACGAATTGTAATATATACCAGCAGATCATGTGGAGAAAACCTTGATTCACATATCAACTGAGAATATTCTGGGATGGATTTGTGACTCCTATTGGATCTATTTGCATAATGTTTAGGTTCCCTATCATAGATCAAATTCAGTTTTGTGACAGAACACGAAATGTCATAATTAGAGTCACTAGTCATTGCATGGATTGGTAATGCTACACCTTTGAAATCATAAATCATGCCATTCTCTGATGCAGAGGATATTGGAGGCATTGTGCTATTTGGTGAAAATATGGAGATGATATTAGAGTTATTGAAGTTCCTCTGATGCACAACGATGAAGAGTGTCTCTGCAATTTTTCTTTCTAAGATCATTGAGTTCCAAATATTGATCAGTGGGATATTTATAGCATTTGTATAAGGGTACTTCTTACAATTTTCATGGAATAATCTTTTAGTTCGGCACACTCAAGAGCCCCATAGTCACACAATCAACTTAATAACTTAACATGGGAAATGACTATCCTCAATTGGACATTTGCAGAAAGGTTACAAAATGTTCTTTGATGATGATGGCAAGTAGAAACAGGTTTTGAAATCAAGCTTAGCTTCTTCAAATGTATCTAGATGAAACTCGACTATATGATCAAGAAGTATTATGTGTGGAAGAGGACCTCGATGACCTCAAGATGGAAGATCTCATCAAATGTGGCCTTGCAGAATGCACTTATATCACATATAGAAAGTCTACTCCCAATATCAATAAGCTCTTTACGTGAAATTCAAAGAAAATAATAGTTTTTGGAATTGATAATAGAGCTGAGGAGTCTTTTATTTCTTCTAAGTGTTTTTGTTTTGCAGGTGGTAGCCCAAAAATGTTTTGAGGGCTATGCTACAATGGGAACAGAGAAAGAAAGAAAATGGTAATCCAGATTTACAATAACAAAGGAGATGAATTAGATTGAATATATCAACTGAAGATATGAATACCGACTGCAATACTCAAGAAGGGTTTGAAAGAATGAGTCGAGATAATCTACAAATGGAGGATTGCAAAATTGAAAATCCTTTGGACCAGAATGTAATTGTAGGAAAGTGTGATGGTTGAGGGATGTATACAAATATTGGTATCTATTATTAGTCTCAATTAAAGGTTCAACTTATCCAAAAATTCAAAGGAGTCTATCATTTAATTAAAGTGTTGAGACATCTAAAGGATACAAAATAGAACAACTTAAAATCTATAGGACAGCTGGTGGATAGGAATGGAATAGCAGGAAAGACAAGTGTAATCCAAAAGTTAATACCAAAAAAGTTCTACTTTTAGAAAAGATGATAACACATATCTTTAAGGTGTCCCCTCCAAAATTGTCTTAGTTTTATTTTATTTGAGAAAATTAGTTTCAGATTCAAAGGCATATTTCAAGGAAACAATTGAGAAACTAATTCCAGATTTGGTGGAAGACATTCAACAGCTGAAATTAGTTGTTGAATGCAGGGTTGCAACCTGAGGGGGTTAGCATCCTGAGGGGATTTTAGATTTGGAATGTAATAGGAATATTTTAAATAAAAAAATATTTTCCAGAATTAAGGAGATTCTAAGATTTCATTTTGCTAAATTATATCTTTTCTTGTAATCTGTTTTTGATGTTTCCATTGATTCTTCTTCTTCTCACAGATTCATTTGAGTTGTGATTGTTGCAATTCAGTACCACCTCTGCTGCAACGAACTTTAGAGCATATATTTGGAGCAAAACAAAACCTGTGTTTGAATATTGTATGCTTATTTTCTCGAAACTAAAACATATTTTAAGTGAATCTCATGTCATTATTCTATTGAAGAGGAAGGCTAGACTTATCATTATTGGATACCTGGCTTACTTATTCAATTTTATTTATCCTAGATCTACCATTCATTCACGAAGAGTTTTAAAGGATTTAGTAGAGGAATTCATGCCACCTTAATTCTAATTATTAGATGTTGAAAGGCTCATTGAAACACTACAAGGAAAAGAACTTATAGAGGAGGTTAGAGTGGAGGTTTCTAGTGTTACACAATTGGAAAAAATTGTCAAAAAAAACTTTGCTACAACATTTGTCTTCGATAGCGGATGTTTTTGCGGATACTATAACGGAAGATGATTATAGCTAAAAAAATCTGGGCGACCGGAGGTGTTAGTAGATGTTTACAAATCGATGTGTTTGTATAAGGAACAAGCACTAGTACATACATACACCTACAACACCGGTGTTGTATACTTAACATCAAGCACCGGGGTAGTAAAATATGCAAGCACCGGGGCAGTAAAATATTTAAGTACCGGGGAGTTTGTCTTATAAGCACTGAGGCTTTAACATTAAAATGCATCAGGGGAGTTAAAATTAATTAAGCGTCGAGGATTTATGCATAGAATGCATCGAGAAAACCCCTGGAGCATTAAAAATCGAAAGCACTAGTGCTTTGTAGTAACAAGCAAGCCTAAGTGATTATAAATAACACAATAGCATCGATATCTATTAATAACACATAAGCACCAGTGCTTTATAAAATCTTAACGCACCGAAGGCCAAGATTTTAATATAATTTTGTGGTATTAAATTAATATTGAAACTAGTGCTAATTGATTACATAAATGCATCGAATTGAATTTCATATGAAATGCACCAGTTTCTTTTCATATTAAATGCACCGATGAGATTAATAATTAAAATACACTAAGAAACATTGACCTGTGATAGTGCAATTATTTTTTTTTATTATTTTTTTTTTTACATATATCTTATATTTTGATTAGTGAATTTGGATATGATGTTTGGATTAATTTGTTATATCATCATATTTTGCATCTCATCATTATAATATTTAGTCGTCCATATATTTAATCAATGATGTAACATTTCACAGTGACATTAGACAATGCAATAGAATAAATTAAAACATATTTTATTATATGAATAAGAGAGTCTTTGTCATACAAAATGTGACACTTATCGCTAATCCCTTGTCTTTCAATTGGGACACTATGTCCGTTACATTAAACAAAAATGTCTGATTTTCATAGACAATTATTTCAAAAAAATGCAATTGCAGCTTGCATTGATATCCAAATATATTGGTCTTCATTCTTCACTGGAACTATTGTTAGTGCTCGAGCTACTTCCATGCCTTGGGTTATTTTGTTGAATGTTTGGTTGATTGCCTCGATTGTTTTTTTCTTCTTCAAGTTCCATCTACAAACATAAAAATAAACTGTAATGAGTCTATCTACATTGGTAAGAATAATGAAAATTGAAATAAATGATATACATGAATATAAATTGAAAATCGACGTACCTCCAAATAAAGAATTGACTCATGAATCATACACATATGTTCAAAATCAAATCTTATGCCTTGTTTCAAAAATTGTTTTGTTGGCTCAGTTCCATACTGTGTTTCCTGCAAGTTTTAAACCCCACAATAAATCATAGATTTAATATAAATTATTATTTTTGTTTCATTAATTATAAAATGATAGAAGTAAAACAACATAGATTATACTTACAAATTCCACAATTAATTTTTGATATGCCAACATATACTCACAACCCTTAATTAATCCAATGTCAATCAATTTTTCTATGGCTCTTCTTTGTATGTTAGCACCTATTTGAAGACATTCAAGGATGGTTGTTGTAAAAGAACTTAAAATATACAAAAAAAAAAACTTAAGTTGTTATAAGGAAATAAAAATTACTCACAAAATTTGTTATCAACACTTTTCTTCCTTGTTGTCCAGTTTTATGTGAAGAATGAGTTCCATTTTCTTTTCTTTTCTGTAAGATAATATTTGAAAATTAATATTTAATGTTTAATTAATTATTTGTACCTAATAGAAAAATTAAATGATTGCATACATTTGAAGCACGTTGTTTTTGAGATAACTCCTCCTGCGATGCAATTATGTCCAATTCTTTGACCATCTCCTTGTACATTTTTTTGGACATTCCTGCTTGAATATTTCAGATATCATCTCCTTGTTCCTTTGGGATTTTCATAATTTTCCTAAAAAGGTAACATGGCAATAAAGTAATTTTATATTGATATATGAAAACTAAATATCACAAAATTGATATATTAATAAATGAATAATTTGTAATTTGTAATATATATATATATATATATATATATATATATATATATATATATATGCTAAAAAAATGTTTTTAGGAATATTACTTTTTGAATGATTTTTTTTTTTGTTGTATGTTTTTTCTATTGCAAGTCTGACAGGTCTCATTGACCATTGCTCTGGAAAAGCTTCAAGTAGTTTAAATATAACCTGGTTCTTGGAATCAT
>WSFP011404652.1:0-25780 GCA_009831015.1 Picea engelmannii | reverse complement strand
ATACCATGAAGAAATTTGAGGTTCCTAAGGCACCCAACAGGCCTGTCATGTGGCCTCTTGTTGGGCACTAAGTCAAGGTACTTTCAAACTGTTTTCTCACTATTTTTAGGACTGTTTTCTCACTATCCAAAACAGCCAACAAATCTGAACTTTACCCACTAAAAAGCATGTCTTAAGCTTAGGATTGCATGCTCTTTTGGTGCCTCTTTGTGAAGGGTTTATGTAGGATAGTTTTGTTGTCCAAATTAGCTCTTCACATACATCAAAACATACAATACTCCTCTAGGATCTTTAACACCTACTAAGCTGAAAGTAATAAGCAAACCATGACAAATGAACACGTGTTTTTTATCAACATGACCTTGGAAAAACGCCCATGGGGAAAACCAGTAAGAGAGATAGATATATTAGAAGATCTCAAAGCAAATGCTACAACAAAGAAATGGAACAAAAGAACCTGATACAAGAGCTACTCCTCTCAAGATAGTTTTGGAGTTCTTTATTTCTTTGTGCCTGCTAACCTTTGAAGAATGCACCCTTTGCCTTGGTGCGCCCTCTTCAGCTTGCTTTGCCTTGCCTTTGCCTTTGCCTTTGCCTTGCCTTGCCCACTTGATGAATGCACCCAAGAACTAGATGCGCCCTCCTCTCCTTGCTTGGTGCACACTTTGCCTCAAGTGTGCCCCTCCTCACAAAGATTGCACCCCCTTACTCCTCTTGTGCGCCTTCCTCAAATTTTGTGCCCTTAGCTTTCTCTTATGCGCCCTCCTCTCAAGCTAATGCTTCCTTGCTTGCTTGTGCCCTTAGCTTCTCACTAATGCACCCTCAAGCATATGCGCTCCTCTCCTCCATGAATGCTCTCATGAACTAGTGCACCCTCCTCTCAAGTGTACCTCTCTTCTCCAAACCCTCACTTCCCTCTCTTCTCTTCACTCAACTCTCTCAAGTGAACAATGAGCCTCCTTTTCCCTCATTTGCCTCCTTTAGCCTAATCTCAAGGCTAACCTAGAAAACCAAGGGCCCAGATTAGATCTAAGCCTTTCTCCAAAATGAATGGATGAGATTAGATATCATAATTCACTTAAGTTTCCATAGTTCACTTTATGTTCATTAATTCACACTTAAGTGAATTAATGTCATTTTATGACTTAAGTGAATAAAGTCACTTTAGACTTGGTGAATAAAGTCAAAGTGAAATTATAACATAAAGTACAAGCATGAAGGTCAAACTTTCCCCTTTTGTGTTCAGAGACTCACAAACACAAGGGGACCAATTTCCAAGTGACCCAAATCTCAACAGAATCTAGGGTTTATCCTTGCTACCATCCTCAAAATGAGGGGAAGTGCACAAGGGTTTTCCATGGGATATGTTACCTAGAATATATATATATATATATATTGTTTTAGGCATTTTGTCGTTTAGGTCTATGTACTATATACTTGGGCATTTGCCATCAACTGTTCACTGGTAATATCAATAGTGACATGTATCGGTTTATGTTTCTGACATTCTATCATGACTCCTTTCAAATTTGATATCTATTTCATGTGGAAGTGTAACATTGTTTAATGTTCTAGAATCAATAATTAAAAATTGTTGAATTATGATGTTTAGCTCATGCAATTTAAATTTATATATGTTTAGCATAAGCTACAGCCATAAACACTGCAACAATACATTAACTACAGTAAACCAAGATCACAAGAAGAATAACCATGCACAAGAACACAAGAAATATCCTGGGAAAACCCTTCTCAACCAAGGGAAAAACCCAGCATTCCTATTACTATATTGCCAAGAGAAGATCCACCATCCACCACCAAAACCCTAGCACACAAGAGGGTGTTGCTTGACCAAGAATGACTAGTGCCTAGAAAAGTGCGCACTTCAGTCCTCATAATTTCATACCTCCAACTTCAGACCATGCGTTGAGTTAGTGTGAGAGAGATGAGCCACAATAGGGATCTATCTCTTATTTATACAATACTTAAATCAACCAAAAGACATGACACTTGGCACAATAGGGACGACCTGTACAACTTAATAATATAATTAATAATTACACAATATTAATTATCTTTGCATGGTGGGGCTGACTTGTACCCTTTACAACATAAATTAGGGTTTTACCAAAGTCTTTACTCTTTGACAATATAGCAAGGGATCTCACACATCCACTAGTGCTCAGCCACTAGGGACACGTCCACATGTACTCACCCACAGGGACATCACTCTCAACAGATCACTCAACTAAGTCCACAGAAGTACCATCTAGAGAGCCATCTCAAGCCGACTCAACTAAGTCCATAGGAGTACAAGGTAGGAGACCATCTCAAGCCGACTCAACTCAATCCAGAGGATTACAAGGCAAGAGAACATCTCAAGTCATCTCACAGTCCAGAGGAGTACACAAGAGACTACACATCATCACAACTCAGTCCAGAGTCTGACGCACACACATCACATGGGCACACCCAACACATGGGCTCTCTCACAGATCGTCTCAACTCAGTCCAGAGGAGAATGACCTAGAGAATGTCACACGACGCTGCAATAAACAACACTCCCTCTCAGCTATGGAGGCATTCTCCACCAGACCAAGTCTCTCACGGAAGTACTCGAACTTCGTCCTGGAAAGCGGATTGGTGAAGACATCTGCAACCTGCTCGTGTGTAGAAAGGTATTGCACATGTACTGCTTTCCTCTACACCATATCTCTGATATAATGGTATTTGATCTCAATGTGTTTTGATTTATCGTGAAACACAAGATTCTCGGAGAGCTTCACACAGCTCTGGTTATCGCAATGGATAACGGTGGAATCCATCTCATAAAAATAAGTTTGCAAGGAGCTTGTGAAGCCTCACTGCTTCGCGGACTGCCACACATAATGCAATGTACTCTGCTTCTGCGGTACTCAAAGCCATAGAAGTTTGTTTCTTGTTGCACAAGGAAACCATGGCAGATCCCAAGGTAAAACAACAACCGGATGTGCTCTTCCGGTCCACTGCGCTCCCTGCCCAATTTGTATCGGCATATCCCTGCAATCTCATGTCTACACCGGAGGCATATCTCGGGCCATAACCAATTGTGACTCGTAGATATCTCAACACATGTTTCACTACTATCCAGTGTGTCTGTCTTGGCTGACTCATAAACTGACTGAGTGTACTCACTGCATAGCATATATCAGGTCTGGTGTTCAACCAGATACATCAATGATCCAATCAATTGTATGTAAAGATGTGGATCAATCTCGCCTGACTCGGAAGAAGCCTCATTCATCTTCTTCAAATTCATCATCATCGATGTAGGGATGGATTTGCAGTCCATCATCCTGAATTTCTTCAATATCTCAACTGTGTATTTTCCCCTGACACAAGAGAATCTCATTTGTCCTCTCACCACACTTCTACTCCAAGAAGTAGTGCATCATACCAAAGTCCTTCATCCCGAATTCAAAAGCTAATGCACACCTGCATTCAACAATAAGGCTTTCTGAATTGGTGAGGAATAGGTTATTATCACATATGGGACCGAAATCAGGTATTCGTCACCAACATTGTTGTAGTATAGGTTTGGATCAGCAACACTCTTGTTGAAGCCCAAACTCATCAAGTATCCATCAATCTTCTCATACGAAGCATGAGGTGCCAGCTTTAGTCCATACAGGGATTTCTTCAACCTGCACACATGAGACTCCTTCTCATGTATCACGAATCCATCTGGCTGTTCGATGTAAACTTCTTCCTCAATCTCACCATTGAGAAAGGTTGTCTTTACATCCATCTGATGTAGTCTCCAACACATGGATGCAGTTAGGGCAATAATTGTATGGATGGAAGTGTATCGGGCAACATGAGCAAATGTCTCCTCATAATCTATTCCCTCCACCTGAGAGAATCCTCTAGCCACAAATCTCACTTTGTATTTCTTGACACTTCCATCAGCTGCAAGTTTGATCTTATAGATCCACTTGGAAGTCACCACAAACTTCCCTTCCGGTCTCAGAACAATATCCCACACATCATTCTTCATGATTGACTGATACTCTTTGGTCATGGCATCTCGCCAAACCTGTTGGCCTGCTACTTCTCCATGACAAGAAGGCTCAGTATCAATGATGTGGCTCATGGTTGAAACATAGCTCGAAAATCTCAGCGGTCTCTTGCTCTCTCAAAATGTACCACAAGGAGCTACGTATCCCTCTGCCTCTAGCAAAGTCTATCGAGCCCATGTAGGCCTCTTCCTAGCCTACTGCAATGTCTCTAGGAACCATCTGTTGGAATTACAGGACCAACTAGATTAGTAAATATCTCGCTTTGAACTGCTGAAGAGGGAGAAGGTATTGTCTCTTCCTTCTTCTCAAATAGTTTGACTTCCTCTGAGTCAAGTGACTCCCTCTGAAGTCTGAAGGATAAACATCTTCCTTTTCCGGTGTTGCTAACCTAGAGACATCTCATGTCTTCTCAAGTCCTCTACTGTCTCTACAGTACTTTGTTGGCCTCCCGTACTAGGATAATAACCAAGATGACCTCCCGTAGGGATAACAATCAAAATGGCTGCATGTATTAGGATAATAACCAACCAACATTGCCTCATGTACCAGGATAATAACCAAGATGGCCTCCTGAAGGGATAACAACCAAACTGGCCTCTTGTACTAGAATAATAACCAAGATAGCTTCCCGAAGAGATAACAACCAAAATGGTCTCTTGTATTAGGATAATGACCAACCAAGAAAAAATTTGGACTCCCGCACCAGGGATTATGGTCCAAGTCCATGACAGCTCCCACACCGGGGATAATACCCTTCATTATCAAAAGCAAGCTACTTTAGAGTAATAATGAAATCTATTAAGGAAAGTAGTACAAGACTTACCTTACTCTGCAATCATGCTCAGTCTTGCTTTAGGTCCTTTTGAGAAAGCTGAGATAGAGAAGAACTCCTCGTTGTTCTTGCTTGCATTCCTTGACTTCTTTTGAGGTGGCTAAAGTTGCTTTCCTTGCACATCACTAATTGCAAGACTAGTCTCATAGTCACAATGGCTTTGAAACCTTTCACATCACTAGCTGCAAGTCTAGTCTCCTTACTAGAGCTTGAATATCGCCCACACTCAAAAGTCACCCCAAGGATTGTTCTTGAGAAAAATTTCCAGAAAATTCTTCAAGCTTAGATATACTTCTTGTAGCAGATCTGAACTTTGTACCCAAGGTAAACCTCAAGCTCGGCCCTCAATCCTTCACTTGATTATGCAAGAAATGGTTCCAAACTTCCTCTCAAATTTCGTATGAGGTATGCCTCATTGCCTCAGAAAATTCGGCCTGCTGAAGTTATCAGATTTGCCCTGATTATAGTTGCAGATTTTACCGCTCAAACTGCTTCAGACCAACCACCTTATTTCTGTCAAGGAAGTGGCCTCAGAAGAAGCCTGGAGTTTACTTCAGATTTGGTCTAAGTGCTTCAAAAATATACCTCAGAACTTGTACTTCAAACCTTCCTGGAATAGACTGAAAGAAGCTGATAGAAAACTCACTTTGTTCACCACAAAAGATGCTTCAGAGGTCACTTTAAAACTGCCTCAGGTTTTCCCTTTATTACAGCTCCAAATCTGCCCTTATGCAATTTTCTTTAGCTTATAAACAGCCCCACTTACTTCAGCTCATTAAGGAAGTCTGTAGAATGTATACTGAAGTCCCAAAGATACTACCAAAAATACACACCCCTTTTTGACAATAATCAGTCCTGATTTAAGAAATCCTTTTGTTACCAAGCAAACAGTCCTTGAACTGTTATCCTCCGGACCTTTACCACAGTCCAAAATTTTTAGGTCTCCACCCCACTGTCTCAGAGATTAGCTGCCTCAGAACAGCCTTTAACCTTCGCTTAAAACAGCACTTAAACTCTGCGGTTTTAGGGCTGCTATTAGGACTCTTCTGTGGCAGCCCTAGAGGCGCCTCTCCAGCTAGTAACCACTTTAAACAATGCTCGGCCCAGGCTAATATGCCTGCGGCCAGCCTTTAAACTTCACCACGGAGTTAAAGTAAAGGTCCAGCCCTTCTCTTTACATCAGTGGATGGGGTGCTAGCAGCCTCAACCTTCCACGGCCTTCCTTTATCTGACTGTGCAATGGTCTTCTTCAGGAAACTGCTCTGATACCATATTGAATTATGATGTCTAGCTCATGCAATTTAAATTTATTTCTGTTTAGCATAAGCTACAGCCATAGACACTGCAGCAATACATTAGCTACAGTAAACCAAGATCACAAGAAGAATAACCATGCACAAGAACACAAGAAGTATCCTAGGAAAATGCTTCTCAACCAAGGGAAAAACCCAGCAATCCCATTACTATATTGCCAAGAGAAGATCCGCCATCCACCACCAAAACCCTAGCACACAAGAGGGTGTTGCTATGACCAAGAAGGACTAGTGCCTAGAAAAGTGCGCACTTCAGTCCTCATAATTTCAGACCTCCAACTTCAGACCATGTGTTGAGTTAGTGTGAGAGAGATGATCCACAATGGGGATCTATCTCTTATTTATACAATACTTAACTCAACCAAAAGACATGACACTTGGCACAATAGGGCCGACCTGTACAACTTAATATATAATTAATAATTACACAATATCAATTATCTCCGCATGGTGGGGCCGACTTGTACCCTTTACAACATAAATTAGGGTTTTACCAAAGTCTTTACTCTTTGACAATATAGCAAGAGATCTCACACATCCACTAGTGCTCAGCCACTAGGGACACGTCCACCTGTGCTCACCCACAGGGACGTCACTCTCAACAGATCACTCAACTGAGTCCATGGGAGTACCATCTGGAGAGCCATCCCAAGCCGACTCAACTAAGTCCATAGGAGTACAAGGCAAGAGACCATCTCAAGCCGACTCAACTCAGTCCAGAGGAGTACAAGGCAAGAGACCATCTCAAATCATCTCAACTCGGTCCAAAGGAGTAGACAAGAGACCACACGTCATCACAACTCAGTCCAGAGTCCGACGGACACCCATCACATGGGAACACCCAACACATGGGCTCTCTCACAGATCATCTCAACTCAGTCCAAAGAAGAACGACCTAGAGAATGTCTCACGACGCTGCAATCATCAACAAAAATTAATGCATGATCACTAAATCACTAATTTTATATGAATGCATATTGTCCTTGTACATTGTATCATCATTTAATATTCAAGTATCAATTTTTAGTTTTCTAATTCCATTGCAAACCTTTGATCTAATGGACCCAAGAAGAGAAGCAACAAGTGTCAACCAACCATTGCTACAATTTGTCACGAGTGGACAATAGTGGTATGTCAGGTTACTTATGCAATAAATGTGTGAAATATCCCAAATCCGACGGATTTGGGTATTGTCTACTAAATCTGGTGTTTATGCTCTCTGATCTGATACACTGGGGTTTTCTGGATGCGTTTAGTAACTCGGACTTAACATGTGTGGTGATTTTGCATGTGGTTTCAGATGGAACAAGTTGTTTAAACGTTTATGTCAAGCATGTGATTAATTTGGAGCCAAGAACAACTCAATAATATGTATCATGTGAAATAACAAGAAATACAACTTTGCATGCGGAAAGTAAGGAAATAACATCAGCTAGATATCATAAGAGTTGATCATCACTGGAATACAATGCAAAACAATCATAAAATACCCGTAATCAAAAGATATGGATGGATCTGTAGTAGATCCGGAAGATCCCCTGCATGCATGGACAAATTTGTTGCATGCAACCCCAAATGCCCGTGGCAACTGCTGCAAATAACTGAGATACTCGCCCTGGTGGCTAGACTCATCAAATCACCCTGATATCTATCTCACACTGTGCGCTCAGACCTCAAGCACCCTCTCAGCAACTGTCTCACTGAAGATCGGCCCTCTGCTGACCTGTATGAACCTCGGATGGGATCCCCTGGGGGGTTTTCACCCCTCCTGAACTCAACTGGTGCGCCCTGGTGATTCCACTGTCTAAATCTGACTGTAACTGTCTAAGACTAAGCGACCTGGTCTCCTTTGTAATGGGTCGGAAGGGTTTCCCCAGATCTAGACCGATGATCCCTCTGGAACCCTAAATGTGCTTCCTCAAGAACTGCGCCCGAAATGGTTAATTGATGTGCCCTAGAGGATTCCTCCATCAAAATCTAATGAATGATAGCTCAAATGAAGTGCCCTAGCTCCCTTCCAACTAGGTCGGAAGGATCTGATTTGATCTGCTCTGATCTCCTCCAGCTACACAAAACTGTCTCTCAAACCCCACGCCCTCACTGGCTGCAATGCGCACTGACTAAACTGGGTCTGTAGAATATTGATCTGGCACGATGAAATACCTGGATAGTACTTCCGATGGGCTAGGGTGTGTCTTCCAACACCGAAACCAATCTGTGGTGGTGGTTTCCTCCAGAATTCCACAAAACAATTGTTGAGGTCGACTTCCTCCTCTGGAACCTGTTTCTCAATTCATAAATCAATTATAATGAGGAATTAGGTTGAATTCCTCTTATTATACCTTCCCCGATCTAATTTGTCGTTGACATAACTTAAGCTTGGTGACTTATTCCTAAGTTGTGAATGATTAATTAATTCACTCGAAAACCCCTGTTTCTTCTATTTCTCCGTTCACTTTGGCTTAAGTGACTTTTCCCATGCTTTTTGGCTTAATTACTCATTTAGCCACGTATTCACCCTTATTTCTTCCTTTGTTACCTTGTTTGTGCTCGACTATAGTGTACAAGAACGGGTAAACTACTAAGTCGCTCCCTGCAGAGGCTATTCTTGGGAAAGGGACATCACAATGTTTCACAACATGAGTTTAACAACTCATTCAAATCGACTCTTATCATGGCAATTCAAATTTCTCTTCATGTTGGATAATGTTACACGTGCCAATGCACTAGATCAATACATTTACATCATTTGCAATATCAGGAAAATCGTTTGTTTCTAGCTCAAAGGAATTTTACATTCAACCTAACTTTTGCTAGATGCCTCGACTTTTTCTCATGGCTCACAAGGCTTGACTAGGCTCACAGAGGTTGTACGTTCCCCCTGACTTTTGCACTAGTCTGTCTATGCTCACAGAGGTTGTACATTCCCCCTGACTTTTGCACTAGACTGTTTATGCTCACAGAGGTTGTACGTTCCCCCTGATTTTTGCACTACACTTACATAGCATCTTGTTCGTCTTGACTTTTGGTTTGACTCACAGAGGTTGTATGTCCCCCTGCTTTTTGTCAATACCTCACAAGACTGGTTGATTCTCCAAATCTCTCTGGCTAGTCTCAGGGTGGCCCATATGGCCTCTCATTGGAGAATGACTGTCAATGCTGCCAAATTTAACACTCCCTCTCAGCGAGGGAGTCATTCTCAGCCACACCAAGTCTGCATCTCAGTTGCACACACTGTCTCAATGGAAAAGGCTTGGTCAGGATATCAGCTACATGCTCACTCGTGGCTATGTACTGTAACTTTACAGTTTTTCTCTGGACCAAGTCTCGGATGTAGTGGTACTTCATGTCAATATGTTTAGACCCATCGTGAAATACCAAGTTCTCTACCAGTTTTATGCAACTTTGATTATCACAGTGGACCACCGTCGTCTCGAGCTTGTCACCAAACAACCTAGAATCCAATTTTTTGAGCCATATTGCTTCCTTGTTAGCATCACTTGTTGCAATGTACTCAGCCTATGTTGTACTCTGTGCAATGGACCCCTATTTCCTACTTGACCAAGAGATCATAGCGGATCCTAAACTGAAGCAGTATCTAGAAGTATTTTTTCGGTCCACTGGGCTTCCTGCCTAGTCAGCATCTGCATACCCATGCAGAAATAGACCACCACTGGATGTATATCTCACCATAGGTAATGGTCCCTCTGAGATATCTCAAGATGTACTTTGCTACCACCCAGTGTCTCTGTCTCGGTTCAGTCATGAACTAACTCATTGCAATCACCGCATAGCATATATCTGGCATGTTGTGGATCATGTACATCAATGATCCAATCAGCTTCCTATACATGGTGGGATCCACCAAATCTAAACCTGAATTAGAATCATGCAGCTTCCTCAGGTTGGTAACCATCGGAGTAGACATGGATTTGCAATCCATCATACCAAACCTCTTTAGTACATCAACAGTGTATTTTCCTTGTGCCAGAAATATCTCGCCCTATCTTTGACACACTTTCAATCCTAGGAAGTAATGCATCAAGACTAAGTCTTTCATCTCAAATTCTGAGATTAGCTCCCTCTTACACCAGGCTATTAGCCCTTCATCTCCTGTTAGAAAGAGATCATCAACATACAGGATTATTATAACAGGTTCGTTCCCTCTTACCTTGAAGTACAGATTCGCATCAACATCACTTTTCTGAAAGCCCGGGCTTTTAAGAAATCCATCAATCCCGTCATAGCAAACTTTGGGAGCCTGCTTAAGACCATACAAGGCCTTCCTTAGCTTGCATACATGAGTGCCTTTGTTATGCAGTACAAAACCATCTGGTTTTTCCACAAAGACCTCTTGTTCAATCTTTCCATTCAAGAATGTTGTTTTTGCATCCCCTCTGATGTAGCTTCCAACCAAGAACTGAAGCTAATGCAATAATAGCTCGAATGGAGGTATACCTGCCTACCGGGGCAAAAGTCTCCTCGTAGTCAATTCCTTCTTTATGAGTGAATCATCTGGCTACAAATCTTGCTTTGAACTTTTCCACACTCCCATCAGCTGCATGTTTGATCTTATAGATCAATTTGGAAGAGACCATTGATCTGTCCTTTGGCATCGGCACAATGTCCCAGACATTGTTCTTTAAATTGACCTTTATTCCTCAAGCATGGCATCCTTCCATACTTGTAATTTATCTGCTTCTTCAAATGAAGAAGGTTCGGCATCGCTGATGATGCTCATCACATAGCCTCAAAACCTGTGAGGCCTCTTACTTTCCCTGAAAGTTCCTTTGGGAGCAATCATCTTTTCTGCTTCCTGCATTGTTTTTTTAAGCCATCCTGGCTTCCTTTTGGCTGGAGGTTCTTCAAGAGTTCATTCTAACTCTTCAAGAGGTTCTAGGGGCTCATCACTTGGCCCTTCATGAGGTTCCTCCCTCTGATCATCTGACTCTTCATTTTCAAAAGTGGGTGAAGCTGGTTGTAGTGCTTCTGATTCCTGTTGAAGCTCTCTAGATTTCTTGAATGTGGCTTCCTCATGGAAAGTCACATCTCTGCTTACCTATATCTGCCTCTGACCTAGTGCATATATCCTGTAAGCCTTGGAGTTCGCACTGTACCCCACAAAAACCCCTTTCTTGCCTGAGGGTTCCATCTTTGTCCGCTTTTACTTAGGGACATGAATATACACTGGACACCCAAATATCCTTAGATGCCCTACTTTAGGTTTGATCCCTAAGAAGACCTCTTCAGGAGTCTTGTCCTTCAAGATAGCATGTGGACACATGTTCTGAATATACACAGTAGTGGAGGTAGCTTCTGCCCATAAAGAATTTGGCAGATCCTGGTCAAACATCATGGCTTTCGCTGCCTCACAAATGGTCATGTTTTTCCTCTCAACAACTCCATTTTGTTGAGGGTTATATGGCACGCTCAATAGTCTCTTGATTCTTGCTTCCTTGTAGAAATCCTCAAACTAGAGAGATTCAAACTCTCCTCCATTGTCTATTCTAAGGGTTCTGATGTGTTTCTTTGTATGCTTTTCAATGAAGGCTTTATACTCTTTGAATTTATCAAATGTGTCACTTTTAGCTTTAAGGGAATATATCCAACATTTTCTTGAGTAATCATCAATAAAAACAGCATAATACAAACCACTGAGTGAGGGAGATGACATGGGACCACATACATCAGAATGAACCAGCTCTAAGATGCCATGAGCTCTGTTGTCACTTCTAGGAAATGCTTTCTTTATATTTTTACCTAGCTTGCATCCTTTACAAATTTCATTTATACTAAGAGAAATAGAGGGCATGCCACATACCATGTTCTGCAGATCTGGAAGTGCTTTGTAATGAAGATGTCCAAGTCTTTTGTGCCACAACTCGTTGGAGCTAGTCGCATCATGAGCCAATGCCTGGACTGACTGTCCTTTCACGACGTACAATCCTCCTCTATGAGTCCCAATGGGTTCTGTTGTACTCAAGTGGCTACCTTTAGCCCACAGTAGTGCCTTCCTGTCCTTGAAGATCACCCAATATCCCTTGTCCTCGAGGGTTGCAACTGATAGAAGATTCTTCTTGAGCCCCGAAACATATAATACTTCATCAACATGAAGTCTAGCCCCAGATTCCAATCTAAAGGAGATAGAGCATGCTCCCCATTTGTCATCCCCAAGCTCAACCTGCTCTGCAAAAGATTTTGTCTTGCAATCTGAGAGGATCTCCTTGTACCCTGTCATGTGCTTTGATGCACCATTGTCTACTAACCAAGTTTTCGGCCCCGTGAAAACTGAACTGGATAAGACAGAAACCAGGTAATGTTATTTTTTGTTTTCTCTCTCATTAGGAGGACTTTTTTGTTTTCTTTTGGATTCATCATCCTCAGCAGTTGAAGCATGATGTTTCCCTTTCCTTGGATTTTTCTTCCTATACCAGCAGTCTCTAGCAAAATGACCCAACTTATTGCAACTAAAGCATTTAATCTTAGATGTATCAATACTTTTGCCTTTGAGATCCTTTATGGAAAGTGACTTTCTTCTTTCCCTTGAATCTTGATGCTAATGTTGAATGCTCTTCTTTGGTTGGCTCACTCCTGGTAGCAGTGTGACTCTCCTCTTGGAGGCAATCATGCCATAACCTCTCAAACATGGGTTGAATATCTCTCCCACTCACACTGGATAAGAAGGTCTCCCATGAAGAAGGAAGACCATCAAATATGGTTTGCATTAAGTCATCATCGTCCACTGTGACCCCTGTGACCAAAAGTTGATCTCTGATCTGAGCTATCCTAGAATCGAAAGAAGCTACTAATTCACATTTCTCCATCTTCAAATACTTAAGCTTGTGCTTAAGTGTCCTCTTCTGACTTGGAGCCTGTTTCTCATACAAATTCACCAAGGTATCCATACAGTCCTTGGCATCCATTAACGAAGTCATCGTTGGCATTATACTGTCTTTGACGGAGTCAAAGATGATTCGCTTGGCTTTTGCTTGACTCTTACTGAAGGCCACTCTTCCTGCATTAGTAGTGGGTTCCTCCACCACTGTGATCACATACTGCTCAAGATCATGCTCCTGCAAAATATTTGTTATCCGGAGCTTCCACACATTGAAGTTGGCAGCTCCTTCAAGCCTATCCTCAGCCCTGACTAAAATGGAGGATGTCATGGACCTCACACTGGAAACTTAATCAAGCTTGTTTGGATCTGTGTGTACCTGTTGTTGCACTTCAATAAGTTTAACACACCCTAAGCTCTGATACCATGTTAAATTATGAGCTTGATTTCTTATGCGGATTATTTCTTTAAATTCTTCAACACTTTGATTCCAGCTTAATATAATTCAACAATATAGAATCATAATTGAATAAAAATAACCATGTAGATGTATAAGCATGCACATCAACAACCCATATACCCTAAGGAAACCCTGTACAGGGAGAAAAACCCCAGCAAACAATCTTCCTTTATTGCATTAATAATGTATGATCACTTACAAATATCCACCATGAAAAATCTGATCTTAAATGAGCTTGCCAAGACGACTTAGACCAGACTGTAAGACCTTGTAGAAGTAGAGAGACTTCGCTGATATAATCTCTTGTTATTGACCAACACTGTGGAAGATTCCATGCGTTGCCTGGGTGTTGCTTTGTTGTCCTTTACAGAACTGATATGCAGCCTCACCTACTGGGATATACGTTGTCTTTCTTGACTGATATGCTGCCCTTTTTCTTGACTAATATGTTGTCATTTTCCTTGACTAATATGTTGCCTTTCTTTTACTGTTATGTTGGCATTTCCTTGACTATTATGCTGTCCTTTCTTTGACTGTTATGTTGTCCTTTCTTAACAAGAATATACGCTGCCTTTCTAACTGATTTACGCTACCTGCTAACTAATATACGCGTGCAGCCAGCTAGCTTTGTCTCCCTCACATTGTATAACACACTTGCTGCTCACCCACACGCTCCAAAACCTTGTATCTAAAATGAGGGTCGACCTCTTCATATAAAGGCATGGAGAGGTGAAGGAGGAAGGCTCGAATTAGGAGCTTGAATGCATGCTTTCCTAACTTGACTTTACACTTCAGAAAATAGACCTTGGACATGAGTTCGAAAATAGAACTTGACTTGAGACTTCAGTTACAACTCGCCCTTGACTTGGCAATGCATGTGAACTAACTCAACATGCATGCAATGCATGTCATGCATGCAACATGCAACTAGACATGCATGCAATGCATGTCATGCAACAAACTTGACAACTTTGACTTTGACCTAGACATGCAACTTTGACTTTTACAACTCGACTCTTTACAACATGAGTTTAACAACTCATTCAAATCGACTCTTATCATGGCAACTCAAATTTCTCTTCATGGTGGATAATGTTACACGTGCTCACGCACTAGATCAATACATTTACATCATTTGCAATATCAGGAAAATCGTTTGTTTCTAGCTCATATGAATTTTACGTTCTGTTGTCGTCCTTATACACACTTGCTAACGTGGACTAAGTCCAATCCACTTAGTGTGTCTTTGAAGGCACAATGCCCAAGTTCAAGCCCACTGTCACCTCGACTTGAACTTCTTCCGTCTAGGCTTACTCCTAGGGAAGCCAAGGGGGGTAGACCTTAGTTACTATGTGAGTTAAAAGATTAATTCTAGGAGTTAATTTTAATTAGTTAAAGGTTGGGGAATCTAGCCTATATGAGAGGCAAACAATGTAAGTGCAAACCTTTCAATGCAAAGTCAAGCCTTTCCCTAAGACAACTAAGACTAGTGCCTAAGGTTGGACAAAGGGGTCAACTAAAGTTACAACAAGAGATAAGACTTTACAAAAGATTACAACTAGATACAAAAGAATTACTTTGCAAAACTTAACAATTGAATTAAATACAATGAAATAAACAACTATCTACACAGATAAGAATGCAAAGAATGAGTAAGTGATACAACAATATACAACTATTGACAAATTAAATAAGCAAGCACTTAGCTAGATCTAACTAACTTGATTTGAATGTGCAGGAGAAGGGAGAAAGATAACTCAAGATAGCATCCACAACACAACACAACAAATCAAACCCAAACAGTGAAGTGCCCCAAGAGGTGCGCAATTTCAAGGGGTTACTCAATGGCTCCAATGCACAACTTCAAAATAGATAAAAGATACCAAGAGAGAGAGCCTCCACGGGCTAAAAGTGTGCAACTCAAAGAGGAAGGAGATAAAGCATGAAAAGAAGCCTCCACGGGCAAAAGATGCGCAACTTCTAAATTACTAGTTTAACCATCCACAATGCTCAAAAATTTGCTTGAAAGATAACTAAGAGTAAAGTACTTGCAAAAATTAAAGAGCATGAACCATGAAAGTGAAAGTGAAATGAAATTGTAGCAAGGTTACTTGTGGATAAATTTTACGATTAGTTAGGTTGATTAAGTGAAAATGAATCCTAAACTATGTGACTTCCCTAAAACTCTCCCCGCTTGTGCCAAAAGGACTGTTGTCTGCTCAATAAGTAAGGCAAACAAGGCCTTACCCTAGCTCCACAGGTCAATCCGGGAAACAAGGGTGCTCAACAAGGGGGACACCTAGTGTCGTGAGACCATCCCTGATCTAGCACCCCCTGCCGCCTCCACAAGATCCCTTTTTGATAGCAAAGTTGGGATAGTAGTAGGTGCTCTAATTAAACTAGTTTATTGAACCCCTATGGATCTAGGATAAATTGAACCTCTTAAGTATTGATTAAGTTAAGTGTTTGAAAGTAAAAGTGCTTGACAAAAAGTAAATTACAAGAGCTTGTAAGAAAATTAGATTGCAAGAACTTGAAAGGAAATTAAATGCTTGAAACGAAATGAATTGCAAGTAAATGAGCTATGCCTCCATGGGATAAACAAATAAAAGATGATCCTCTAAGATCTAAAGATAATCACATGAGCTTGGAACTAGAAGCAAATAACCATCAACTATCTACCTAGCCTTATGATTTAGCATGGTTGGCTTGGCCAAACACTATGCTAGGTGTAGGCAAACAATTAAGAAGTAAAGACTTGAAAATAAACCTAAGATACTTGCAACCACAACAAGTGCACAAGGTGGAGGACAAAGCCAACCGGCTTTGTGCCCAAGTGGGTGAAAAATAAAGCACGTAAATGACTTGAAAATAAAATATGGATCCTAGCCACACAACCTTGTCTTAAGGACAAGTGGGGCAAAACTTGAAATAAAACAATGTTGAAAATAAACTCTAGCAACTAGTCATACGATTTAGCATGTTTTTCTTGGCCAAACACTATGCTAGGTGCAGGCAAAGAATAAAAAATTAACTTGCAGAGAATTAAATAACTTGGAGAAGTGCAAGCCCAAGAGACTATCTTTGGGCTAGTTTACAATGACTAGAAGAGAGAAATAAGTTGGGTAATAGTTATCCCAACTTGGGAGGTCTTTGCTTGATGTCTAGATGCCCCAATATGGTTGTACCTCCTCTCTAATGTCACCAACCTGCAAAAAACTAGCAAGCAAAAGCTTGCTGGAAATGCTGCAAAATGTGACAAAAACTCAAAAAAAATTGTTAGTAACAACAGAAAATTTCTGCAAAAAAATCAGCAAGTAATAAGTATATAAATGACCTATCCTAACATGTTAGAATGCCAAAAAATTAATGGAAATGAACAGAAAATTGAAACAGAAAATATTAGAGAGTAAATGTGAGTCAAATGGAAGATTTCCAGATCTGAAATCTTCTCATTAAACCCTAGATAATCTTGCAAATCTCCAATGCTAAGCTACAAGAAACAATAGGAAGTGAGTAGATCTAGATATTAAATCAAAATACTTTGAAATAAATAACTAGAAGTTCACTAGATCTATGATACTACTATCACAAACCTATCCAAGAAAAATATTTTGCTTAGTATTTCTACTATAAATCTCTAAGCTATGCATGCATAAGAAGAAAATAAAAGAACAAGATCACCTCATCAAAGAAATAACACCAAGAAAAGTCCCAACACCATATGTCCTCCAAAGATTTCATTTATTCAATAGCAAGCTTGAGCAAATACTTGCCACAAGTTTGAGAGAAGAACAAGAGCAAAAGAGAGCAAGAGCAAAGAGTGGGAGAGGAGAGATTTTGGCATAATAACACTACACTAAGAATAGATGTGAAATGAGGGGAAGACCTTTATTTATACTTGGGAGCCAAAAGTGACCCCTCTTGAATGATTTCCAAGTGTCACTTTCTAAGAAATATTGAGCATCTCAAGGAGGGGGCGCAACTTTTAGGGTTTTGGTACATGAGTGGAGGGTGAGGTGGCACCTTTTTTACTTTATCCAACAGCAAATTAGACAAAAGGGGGCGCACTTAGGGAGAGAGGAAGCTTCCCCCTTTAATTGTTTACTTTAGATGAATTTCTCTCCAAGGGGGGCGCAACTTCCCTAGGGGGGATGATTAAATGATGTGATGGCTAGGTGAGGGGGGTGAAATAAAGTTAGGAAAGGGGTTTGGGTAGCTTAGAAAAAGGTTTAGACATCTTCTCCCACTCTTTCTCTAACCATTTGTTCATTTTACAATTATTTGACATTTTTTACTTTGTCAAACTAAGCAATTAAATTGTTGTCTTAGACCGACTTGGACTCCTCATGGACAAACACTTAGCAAAACTTGTCCAATTGAGATGAAACTTGGTCTAAGGGTGTAGGGGGTCTCATTACATTTCTTTTGAGTACAAATACCCCTATCAAAAATCTCAAGGACCTAGTTTTTACATTTTTTCATCAAAAATAATTAAAATTACCGTTAACTAAGTAATTTTAAAAATTATAAAAAAATAACATAGACTCGACGGAATTCCGCAAGACTCTAGAAGATGTGTAGCATGGTCATTTACAATATTCCTAGACACTAGTCACCCATATGGCTCGATCATTAGAACGTCTTTCACCACTTTGAAGGATTATTGTGAGAGTGAAAAACTCAAGGAAAATTAAAAAGGTTGGTTAGGCCAAATTAATTACCCGAGGAAAAAACACACTCGATGAAAGGACTTCCCTAATGAAAAAGTCCTAGGTAATTAACCTAGAGTATGATCCATGCAGACCCATTACATTATTATCCCACACAGGGGAGCGGAAATTCCAATTACAAAATGAAGTGTTGAGACCAAAACTGCCATGTAGAACCATTGAGTCTTCAACTTAGTTGCACCATCAGGTACATAGTTTCATGGCACATGGAGTTGACCCCCTAGTCGAAATAGGTGGTCAACACATTCAACCTAACTTTTGCTAGATGCCTTGACTTTTGCTCATGGATCACAAGGCTTGACTAGGCTCACAGAGGTTGTACGTTCCCCCTGACTTTTGCACTAGTCTGTCTATGCTCACAGAGGTTGTACGTTCCCCCTGACTTTTGCACTAGACTGTCTATGCTCACAGAGGTTGTACGTTCCCCTGACTTTTGCACTAGACTTACATATCATCTCGTTCGTCTTGACTTTTGGTTTGACTCACAGAGGTTGTATGTTCCCCCTGACTTTTGCATTAAACTTACATAGCATCTCGTTTGTCTTGACTTTTGGTTTGACTCACAAAGGTTGTACATTCCCCATGGCTTTTGTCAATACCTCACAAGACTGGTTGATTCTCCAAATCTCCCTGGCTAGCCTCGGGGTGGCCCATATGGCCTCTCATTGGAGAATGACTGTCAATGCTGCCAAATTTAACAGTCCCAAACAACATCCAAGCACATGCACGGATAATAGACCCTGGACATTTTTTGGCTCTGTACAATGAACAAAACATTTCAATTGATATTGGAATTTCTGCTTTGCACAAAGAATTGTTAATGTTTGGGTTGAAAGTTACATTCTTTTGGTATATTTCCTCAAAACAGAGAGGAGCCATGAAAGAGGGAGAGGTACTTCGCACCCTAACAACTCTCAGCCTGTGATATAGAAAAAAATTATTCAGCCTGTGATATAGAAAAAAATTATTCAGCCTGTGATATGGAAATAAATTATTCAGCCTGTGATATGGAAATAAATTACATGTGGAGTGGTCAAAACATCAAAGGACGGATCAATGTTTTGTTCATCTGTCTTACTTGCCCATCTATCAGTAAGTACCCCATAGCACCATCAGAGAAGCTCTGTATTGTATATATGAACTGATGCTACACACCACAAGAAACACTCTTTATTTGTTTGTATCAATATACATACAAATGACCCATAAATTCTTACTGTTGCACATGTATTTAAATTATGAATACAAAGAGGCTATTTAAACATATGAAGGGTTGGGGTGCAGAGAAAGAAAGAGAAGAGAAAATATACATAAATGATTGGATGCCTTGTTAACCTCTCATTTTTTCACAAACAGCCAGTTTTCCATTCTAGCACCCATAGAATACAAGTTAAAATCCCACCGAGATATAAATAAACAAACCTGTGCCGGTGTCAAGTAAAGGCCAGGGTGGTATGCTGCAGTATCTTGTCCCATGCCCCGCATTTCCTGCCCAGCAGCTTCAAATGCCCAATCAGGCACTCTGATGAGATCAACCAAAACCTGAAATACAAAGGAAGATATAGAAGGTGCGTTTTACACAAAAATAAATATACATTCACAAAAATAAATATATATTCATAGGTATGATTCCTATATTCATGTTTTCATCGAAATTACAAATATATATTGTAAATTATAACCTACGCAATCTGAAAAATGGAAATAATAGCTCGAAAAAACATATTTTCTAAAAATTATTGCAACCTCAAATCCACCTGACACAGCTAAAGAGAATAGAAAGATTCATTGTTTGTTTGGGGAAAAAGGAAGACGGCAAGCATAAATAAGTCACTGTCTCAACTTTACTTTGCTTGGAGCAAAAAATAGACAGAAAGAAACCAATCTATTCAGTTACATATTAATTAGACATTCATAGACAATGAAGGCAATGCTCAAACCCAGGCATTTCAGTGTCACACAAAACTCCAAGAATGATGAACCAAAGTCTAAACAAAAGACTTGAGTTAGAAATACTAGAATTTAGCATGCAATAGACAATCAAAACTTGATACCCACACTACAATTCCTCAAAAAATGTAATGGAGCTGGAGCCTGGAACACACCCCAAATTCAGAAATAGGAAACCCTTGTGCTCGTTGTAGATGTGCCTGCCTCCGCATCAACCACTGCAAGACATACAGATATTGATTCAGTAATTAAAGTGTCATTTTTTTAAATACATTTTACATTTAAAATATGCAAACAGTAAAATTTATGTGAAGGCATTCATGTCTATTTTTTTATGCACCAAAAGAGGAAAAAAAGCACATACAGAGAATGTCACAAACAGCTAAAGAACTATAATTGGCAAAAACATATAGATCCCCAACCCATTCCAGTTTGCAAAAAATCCATCTCCATGAGCTTTGATTTAATCGGGTCCTATTTAGATAGCCACAAGTCATTCACTGTTGTCATGATCTAGGTCCCTTTTCAAATGAGATTAGAAGGCATTTTTATTGTCAGAGATGATGGATATCACACATAATTACACATGATAAGAATTAGTAGTTGTATTGTGGGATGCTACACAGTGCCCACACTAATTAGTATTTACACCACACAATAAGCTAATTTATAATTTAAAATCTTATATATTAGAAAATGACCAACTTTTTAGAAATTACTCTTACACATAGGATGGAGATGACTTATGTACTGACATCATTGACATTTTGAGTGTGTGTGTGTGTATGTGTGTGTCTACACACACAGACACTCACTCATAACTTGTCTTATGTGGATATGGACATAGTTTTCATTTCCTTTCCCCCATCATCTAGCAGGAGCCTAACCTTCTCCTTATAAGATATAGCATCAAGGAAGAGGTGACATTGCAACCTCATATCACATTCCCTTGAGAAATAATTGCTTCTAAGCAGTCTGCTCTCTTGGAGAAGTATTCAGTGTACCTTATTAACTTCACAAAAGGCATCTTTATTGGGATAGATTAGCTACATACTACCTCACTCTCTCATATCTTATATGGTGATATTAATATGATAGAATAAGAAAGACAAGGTGAGCTTCCACTCAAATAGCATTCTAGAATCTAAAGAGAAAGATATCCTTGATTCCACACAAAATCTGAAGGATCTTTCTCCCATCCCAAGAAGCCAACAGAATCTAAAGCTCATTACGTTTGGTCTACATCCAGGTAGCAATAGGCAGAAACATGTTTTTACTTTTACCACCTCCAAAAAATAACGAATCCTACTGTGTTCTTATTGCTAAAAGAAATACTCTAAATTAACTTGTATTTCAACATTTCTGCCATTTTTCTTTTGTTATATTACACGTCTGCACATGCATTTCCAAGTATTTAACTTTTCTATGTTGTCAAAATAGTACTCAATAATATAACATACCTCTTCACTTTGCATCATCACTGTATTGAACAAGTAAAAATTATGAGACAGACACAAGCAGAAAGTCACATCAAAGGTGGAATCAATATTTGGGATATTCACCCATAAATCATATCTCGGTGGGATTTTAACTTAGCAATGAGCTGTACGGACAAGATCTGATTTTGTACAAATATTAGCATTCTTAGCAATGAGCTTCCCTGATCATTAAATAACCTTTGGCTAGTAACTGAGAGTGTACTGGAAAGAGGAAACAGAGCTATCACAATTATCAAAATGCACTTACATCTCATTCTCCATATCAAACACATAATAGGTACTAAAATCCAATGCCAAAGACCTGTCTGAACGTTCAACGCCATTTTTTAGAGTCCTCTTAAACCCTGGATTTTCACCCTTGAAAATCCTGAAGGTTAAGAGCTAGCATGCACTATTCAAGCTGGGATTCAGAGATTTTCCCAGAGTTTTAGCACTTGTGTGAGCCAGAGGTCCCATCAGAGTGAATTGCATTGTTGTTGGAGGAAAATGAAATCTGGGACATTGTGGAGAAAACCCAGGTTGCTCCCACAAATCCAATGCTTTTGGCGGCCTTCACTAAGAAAAATGTGAAAGCAAAAAGGATGCTCTTGGATGTCGTAAAGGACCATATCATACCTTATGTGTTCGGAAAGAAATATTCCTATGAGATGTGGGAGGCTCTGACAAAGCTTTATCAAACTGGAAACAAAACAGGAAGATGGTGATGAGGGAGAAACTCAGAAGCACCAAGATGTCCAACACTGACACAGTGGCATCATATCTCACTAGAATATCACAAGTTTGTGATGAGTTAACGACTGTTGAAGAGGAAGTCAAAGATGATGAACTTATGAGGACAGCTTTGAATGGATTCTCGGAGAAGTGAGTTGCGTTCATGAAGGGAGTTGTGGCACGAGAACATCTTCCTGACTAGCAGAGGTTGTGGGATGACTTCTCTCAGGAGGAGACTCGAGAGGAGGCTCTTCAAGGCAGTCAAGGTAAGGGTGATAAAGATGAGAAGAATGTTGCTCTTCATGCGAAGAAGGGTAGGGGGATGGAAAGAAGGACATGAACAAAGTGAAATGCTTTGCATGTCATAAGACCGGCCACTATGCAAGCCAATGTCCAAACAAGAAGAAGAGCAAGAAGGAGACACAAGTAGCAACATCAGCATCAACTGAGATCGATGATTTTGTTGAGAAGTTTGAGAAGGAATTTTCTCTTGTGTCTTGTCTTTTAGACAGTGGTAGTGCAGCGTTTGGGGACATTCGAGCATGAGTTGTGGATAGTGGCTCATCTTGCCATATGACAGGAATGAGGTCGATGTTCCTTAGTATTTCAAAGATAGACTCAGACTATCATGTGGGTTGGATGTGTGAGATTCCAACTAGAGTCAAGAGGATCTCTGGAGGTGGCAGAGGTGTTGTTTGTTCTGGAGCTAAAGGTAAGCTTGCTCTCAGTATCAACTTCGGAGGATGAGGGATATGGAGTTGTGTTCTAGTGTGGACATGTGCTCATATATCCAGAGGAATCTACCCTAGACGCAGCAGCAGTGCTTGGTGTCAGAGAGGGGAGGTTATACAAGTTGTTGGGATAGCATGTGTATGAGCCCTAGGGGATCTTGGATTCAGTGACAGGTGGTTGTGAGGCTACTTCCAGTACTGTCAGGAGTCTCAACTGGTATGAGATGACACAATTGGATGCTCGGGAGTGTGAGGAGACTCCTAAGGGCATGGTAAGGAGGAACAGGTCTTCAACACAGGATCCAGTGCAGGTAGCAAGGAAGCTTTTTGGTTCAAAGAGAGCAGCTACAGCAGCAGATGGAGTGATGGGGTTGGAGACAGATCTAGGTGAAGGTTCCAGAAGTACCTTCTTCGCTCAGACATGTACTTCTCCATTGGCGGTGCCTAGCATGTGCAAGTGTTCGAGCGACACTCTCTAGATAGTAACTTTATAGAGTGTTTTATAAAGTGTCTTTTATATTTAATGACTTAAAGTGATTTTTTATAAAGTTGAGTGACTTAAGTGATTTAAGTGATCTGAATGAGAGATTAAGTCACAATTGTTGATCTCAAAGAGACAAGATCTAATCTTGACCGTTGGAGATCTAGGGTTATGGTTTTAGTCATTAAAGGAATTATAAAAGGAGATCTAAGGAGGGTGAGAGGCACATTTTGATAAGAGAGCATTTGGAGAGATGAAGAGAGGAAGAGAGGAAGCGTTTGCAGCAAGAGGTGAAGAGGGCGCAAATCCCAAGGAAGGGAAGAGGCACAAATTCTTAGACAGCATGGGCACATAAATTGAGGTGAAGATCAGCATTGGCACAGGAATCGAGATAGATTTCTTGTTGTCCGTACAGCAGCGTATTATAAGTCTGTACAACCGCTCTTGTGAGGGTTTGTTGGACTGTACAAGTCGCATTTATCTCTGGTTGTTGGGTCATACAAGCCGTGCTTTGTTTGGTATAGATGGGCACAGATTTTGAGGCAGATCTTGAAGGTGGGGAGGTCGTACAAGCCATACATCAATTTCTGAGCAAGATTTTCAATGTTGGTACAGATTTCTAAATGCTGTAATAATTGTTGTAAAATTTATGAGTTCTTCTCCATGGGCAGAATAATAAATTTTCTCTCATTGATTGGTTTTCCCTTCGGAGTTTTTCCAGGGGCATTGCCTAGAAATATCTGTGTTCAAATGTGTGTGTTGTTTATGATTACGCTGTGATTTTTCGGTGATTAATCCAGTGTATTTCCATTCATAAGTTTTCAGATTTGGAACATTTTATTTTCCATGCTAATACTCTGTGTGAAGTAAATTTATACGAAGTGGAAATCTTTTCTGGTTTTAGTAAAAATCAACAACTTGGGTTGGCGAGAGCGGTTGTCCTCAAGAGAAACTAGCTCAAGATCCAACTCTCTATACCATGACCTCATCGAGGACATGCACTAAAAGACGACCAAGAGCAAGACTGTTGTGATACCATCGATCCATATTTTGCTGAGAACGAAATGAAGGCAAAGATATAATAAGGAAACACGAGATATTGCAAGAAACGCAGAGATATAGTTCTACTCAATTTATATTAATGAATGAAATTTGTTGAAACTATAAAAATACAGAGCGAAATGAACTCGCTAGAATGGTGGCAGCTTATCTTTGAGAAGAGATGTGACGACTACACTCATTCGCAAGATGTTTACAATTAGGCTCCAAAGTTCTTTTTAACATAAAGCATAAATGAGAAAACCCTAAACATCCAAAACCCTAACCCCGAGAGATGAAACGTCAAAAGGTTTGCGAGCCCCAATGGGGGTAGTTGATAAGTTAACTTCCCGAGGGTGTAACTTTTGCATACGATCTCCTTTTGGGGCGCACGATAACTTGTTGGATAGATCTATCCGAGTATTACACATTCCGACCAAGCCCAAATCAATGCCTAAGGTTATCGCCTGGACCCTGCAACGTCAAAAAAACGTCGTTTAGGGCCTCAAACAACCCCAGAAGTTCAAGACCCGAAAACCCGTAGAAAAACTTCCAAAGTGGAAAACTGTGTTTTGAGCCAGTGGAATAGGTGGGTGGCCATCGATATCCATCTGGATCAAGAACTGAAGGAAACCATCCAAAATTTAGTACAACTTTTAGGATCATAGTTGCCCATTGAAGTAGTCAACAAGCCCCCTGAAAATGAATGTGAAGAGTTACAAAGACGAAGAACTTAGTGGCACTATGAAAGCCAAATCCACTCCAATGCTTCTCTTTGTGGACCTCCACATTTTCCCAAAAGGAATACCTCATGTTAAGTGCCTTTCACTAGTTCCTTCCAGTGAATAACAATCTCTCATATATTAAACAAATACCTCCAAATTCGCGATAAGCCCCATTTTTAAGCAAGGAGGACACCCAACAACAATTTTTTCAGCAAAGGGCCTAATGGCTTTACAACCTCCCTTGTTTTATGTATCTTTCACTAGTTCCTTCTGTTAGAATATTAGGGTAAGTTGAAAACAGCAGTCACTTTTTACTTTTAACAAGACAACTCTAGATCTGAAGCAAGGATAGCAGATATATCAATAGACAGCAGTGATAGAAGAAGAATTAATCTCAGATAATGCTTTTTCAAA
>ML859083.1:9572-32679 GCA_009831015.1 Picea engelmannii | reverse complement strand
TCCAAGAGCTTGGTACAAAAGAATTGACACTTACCTGATCAAGAGTGGTTTCAGTAGAATCCAAAATGAGCCAACTCTATACACCAAAACATATCAGCAAGGTAAAATTTTGATTGTATGTTTATATGTTGATGACATGATATATACTGGAAATCTTGAGTTAACCATTTTTAAACATGCCATGCAATCTGAGTTTGAGATGAGATATCTTGGCATAATGAAATATTTTTTGGGGAATGAGGTTGACCAATCAACCAAATTAATTTTTGTCTGTCAACAAAAGTATGAAGCAAGAATCATCAAAATATTCTGCATGGAAGACTGCGATACAACAAAAACTCCTATGCCCCTAGGCACAAAATTGAGCAAGCAAGATGAAGTTCCTTCAGTGGATTCTACCTTGTACAAAAGTTTAGTAGGCAGTTTGTTCTATCTTACAACAACAAGGCCTAATATTATGTATGCAGCCAACATTGTTTCTAGGTTCATGGAATACCCCAAAGATTCTCATTGGAAGATGGAGAAAAGGATTTTGATATCTATTGCAGGCACTCTAAATTTTGGCTTACGGTACACACAGTCTGATGATAATCATCTCTCTAGATACACAGACAGTGATTTTGCAGGAATCCTAGACGACCAGAAAAGCACCTCAATACATGATTTTCACCTGGGCAAGTGTAATATCCCCAAAATTTTAGAATATTAAATTCTAAGTGAACTTTGGAATAAATTTTCGTTTTTGGAAAATTCAGATTTGGAAATTATTTTCCATTTATGGCAAATCCGAATTTGGAATTTTTGTTATTGTAATTAATTATTTGATCACTGCTCGGAAAATATTTGACTTTCCAAACTAACCTATTTTATTTTGACAAATGTGAAAGAATTTTTTTTTATAAATTAAATGCTGGAAGATAAATGAAACATCCAGGTTAAAAATAGTTGACCATGACTCCATGAGTGGGGAACAGGTTTGAGTTTCGTCAAGGATGATTTTTACAAGTGGAAAATGTGGAATTTGATCACTAGCAATCCCTAAAAATCAGGGATTTATAAAGCTGTGAATTTCCCAAACATGGAAGGAAAGACCTAGGCACTAGATGCATATAAAAACAATATATGGACGAGGTAGGACACTGCTTAGTATGTTGGAGAAAGGAGATCTTTTTTCTGTTATGAGCACTGTGAGTGTGAGGCAAATGAATTTATGATTTTTGGATGGTGACTATAGCAAGGAGGATCATTATGTTTTCCCTTATGGACTCATGGTCAGGATAGGGGGTGAACAGGGCAAGTGAATTTTGTTGTTCTATTCTATGGTTGGGTGGAACATGGTTGTTCCATTTGGATTCCAGCATGAGATTTCAAATATGTATCTTGACTTGTATTCCTTGTCAATATTATGTTTGATTATTATTTGTTAGGAATGACGGTTTATTCTAGTTCAAGGATACTATATTGTTTTAATTGAAATGTGGTGATGGTATATATGTGTGTGTGTGTGTGTGTGTTCATCCATACAGAAATAGCAGAATTATTGTATGTCTCCATTAATTATTAATTATGGTTATACATATATAAATGGTTGTATATACATATATATGTGTTCATGCATAAATAAATGATAGAACTATTGTATGTTCCTATTGGTCATTAAATATGGTTATATGTATATAAACAATTGTATATGTGTGTGTGTGTGTGTGTGTGTGTGTGTGTGTGTGCATAAAGGAATGATAGAACTATTGTTATATTCCTATTGACCATTGAATTATATAAATATTTTGAATTAATATTCAAATTTGTACAACACCACAGAGAATAGATAAAAAGAATACATTCTTATTTACTACAGAAACATAATGATGAACTTGAAGTATATTACAAAGTCAACCCTTGTATTCAATTGATCACTGCTCAAAATATTACAGTTGGAGTATCATAGGCCAAAGACTCCACTACTACTTGCATTGTAAGCAGATTCTAAGAAGTATATATAAAATCTGTATGTAACCGAAGTAATGCACGCATAGATCAAAACTCGAATACCTTTTGAGAGAGATTTTTCCTTCATATGTTTTCCTCGATTGTATAAACTTGCAAAACGAGAAAGACAAGGGTTTAGAAAACTATACTAGCATTTTTATTCCATGGAAATTAAGTATTAAGAACAAATCAAGGCAATATTTAGCTTAAGTTTGACGGAGAACCAGATCGCCACTTGTTCTTGTGCGACAATTTTTCCACGGTCCGAGAGGAGGAGGAGTGGACGAAAAATTGATTGATGGGTACCCTCACAAAACAAAAAAAGGGCCCCATCTTTAAATTCATGTATGTGTTCATAAAACTTCACTTATAAAACGGAGAAAATGAAAGTAAAATAGATTGTGCTTAGATTAATCAACAAGGAGGCACACATTTATATTTCGATGAATCCCTATGTATATTCACATTTAAATATTTAAAATCTAAGAGGTGCATAAGAGTTGTTACCTGTGTATTGTTCACTTTGAATCACAACAATTAAATAACGGTCTAGTAAGAACCAAATCCCATCCAACAGAGACTCGTTTTATAACTAGAGGGTGCAAAAAAGTGTCGTTTCAAACGATTACAACCTTGTTTTATATTGCTAATCATTTTCACGAAAAGTAAATACAAAAACATTTCACGAAGTGTAGATTTATAAATTCCATGGAGAATTAAAACTACTACAAATATCACACATAGCATAAATCTACAACTTCCTACAAAGGATTAAGATTGTTGTGTATATTTATGCAGAGCATAACTTATGATTTCTACAGAGTCTTAACATAATTACACAGAGTGTAATTACGAATCCCCATAGAGGGTAAATAACATTATTTTGCATACACAAAGCATAGATTACGATTTACACATTGTTAGTATATTTTACACAGAGAGTAATTACGAATTCTCGTAGAGGGTTTTATACTACTATTTATAGTTTTACAGTGAGTAAATTTCGGACTCCTCTTAGAGGTTTAATATTGCTATGAAAATATAGAGTGCAATTACAATAATCCCCTATAGAGTTTTGACAATAGACAAGTCAGGATAATAGCAATCAGCGTAGCAAGTCTCAGGATTGTTAGGATGAGTTCCAAAGCATAGGACTAGCAGGGTTACAACATTTAAAGGAGATAGACTAGGGTTCAACCTTTAAAACGTTTTGGGCCATGAAAGAACTATAAGGAGTAAGGGTAAAAGAAAAATAATCAATCGAGGGGAAACACAATAAACCTCCAGTCCCAAAACCTTAAACATAGAGGAACTCCGGGAGGAAAATTGCATATGAAGGCACAACGTTCATACATGTAAATCCTCAAACAGAGAGCACATAACGAAATATCTTCACACAAAGGTCTTAAATAACGGAATCGTTACTCACCTTTGTGTACTAAGAACCCCGAGTATGCTTTTTTTTTTTCTCCATAGTGCATCAGTCATGGTTTTCAAACGCAGAGACAAAACTGTTATAAAACTAAGGATCCAAACCTCACCAAGGTGCACAGGTCACATTGCAAATGTAGATAGAAAACTTGTTACAGGACCAAAGAGACGAACCTCCCTAACATGCACAGGTTGTGTTGCAAACGCAGAGAAAAAACTTGTTACAGGCCCAAAAAGTCGAACCCCACTAATGCATAGAGGTCGTGTTGCAAATACAGAGAAAAAACATGTTACATGACCAAAGGGGGTATACAATGAATGAAGGTTTCCTCAAAGGCCTCGTAGAGGAGTAAACGAAGTAGGTACGCACCACCCCTCTGTCATGTGAAGCCATGGAGATGGTGAGCCTGCATTGGGCACGACTACCTAAGTGTCAAGTTTGGGAGGTACAATACATGCCTTCCCATTAATGAAATAACCAGAGGTAAATGCCCACAAGATCGATCTGACATCTTCCATTAAATGGTTTCCAACCGATTCAATGTGGATCCATGTCACTAGTCGGGTAGGGTTACTAACTTTATCATTATGGTATATGGTTGTTACACTATACCAAAGTCTTACACTGTGATAGCATCCATATAACAATTTATATGTTAAACGATAAGTTGTGGATAGTGTTAGTGTTATATGTTAAACGATGAATTATGGATAGTGTTAGTGTATAGTATCCATGTGATAGGTCATATGGTAAACAATATATGTGTGTGTGTGTGTGTGTGTGTGTGTGTGTGTGTGTGTGTGTGTGTGTGTGGATAACGTTAATTTTATGGTATCCATAGGTTATTATATATATATATAGTGACAGTGTTAAGGTATCCACACAAAAGTCTGTAGGGTAAACAATGCATATCATTATGGCTAGTGTTAAGGTTATGGATAGACTTGATGACAATTTATGACGATAAATCTATTATGCATACAATAAAGGAATAAAGATATGTCTAATGGATTATCTCTGTGTAACAATCAAATGTTGAAGAGTCAAGGAACTTTAATGTCCCCTAACATTTTTTTTTTTTTTTATTTGGGAAATTTGGGGTAAATTACATATGGTATTAGAGCTGAAGGTTACAACACTTAGACCTTAGGGCAAGGCCAAATTATTTTGAGTTTTTATTTTCTGTTAAAGAAAAACTAACAAATATGTTTATTGTTACAAATAGAAAAATTATTGGTCTATTTTGATCATGTGAGCAAAAAAATGAAGAAGAAATCAGACTTGAAGAGAATCCTAATCAAGGACTTCCTAAAGAACTAGGGTATAAAAGCGAACCAAGTTCAACCACCCAGGTTTTGGAAACAATGAAGAACCTCATCGTGGAATTACAAGTGTTTATAGCAGATAATGAAAAGCTGAAAAAGGCATAGGAAGACCAGTTAGAAATAAACGAAATGTTGTTGCGCATTATAGTAAAAAAAAGAGCCTAAAATACAGTGACAAAGAGGAAGAAGTCAACAAAAGGTCCTCAAAAAACTATGGTCATGAAACATAAAATGAGAATAGTTCTTCTGAATACACACACATGGCATGAAAAAAAACAACTACAGGAAGAAAAAGAAAACAAGTAGATCACCTCGAAGGTGAATTCAAGAAAATAAAACCATCCACCTTTGATGGAGAATCAAGGACGGGTGAAGACGCTGAAGCATGGCTACTAGATATAAGGAAATACTTCCAAATTTACAATTACTCTAGTAATATGAAAGTCAGAATGGCCATTTACAACTTGAAGGGAAAAGCAAGTATCTGGTGGCAAGACCCGAAATTGGCTAAGGGATTGAAAGAGAAACATATGGAATGGTCATATTTTAAGAAACATTTCAAAAAGTAATATTTGTTAGAAAGATATTACGAAAGAAAGACTAAGGAATTCTATGAGCTAAGACTCGGACAAATGACCATGGACAATCTGATAAATAAATTTTTAGAATTATTGAGATTTGTACCATACATCAAGGAAGACAAAGTAAAAATACAACGATTCTTAAGTTGTCTGCCACAGTCGTACAAAGATAGAATTGAGTTTTACAATCCAAAGACCTTGAATGGAGTGTTTAGAAAGGCTTGGATGTGTTATAATCAGTACAAACATAGGTCTAAAATTCTCAAGGCATGGAAGGACAAGAAACAAGACAAAATGAATCAGCGAAAGAAAGGATTCCAACCATTCCATTTTTGGAATGTGGAAAAAAGTTTCCAAAGGAAGGACTATCATTCCAACACACAAAGTGGTCAAGGGGGAGGTAGACAAGTTAACCCAGGAGTCAAGAAAGTTGGGGACAGCCCTAGCGAACCATTGAAGTGTTGGGAGTGTGGAGAACCTCACTTGAGGAGAAATTGTCCACGCTTAGTTTCCACAGCAAGAACTACACTCCATAACCTACAAGAAGCTTCTATAGTAGAAGATATGGGCAGAAGTGTGCACACACTTAATGCAGTTGTGGATAGTAGGCTAGCTGATCAGCAATCCACTATCATGGAGGTTCAAGGTAAAATTCATGATAACCACATTTCTATATTAATTGACCTAGGTGCTAGTCTCAATTATGTTACTCCTGGTTTAGTTGAATTAAACAAACTCAAGAAAGTAAAGCATGCTAAGTCCTGGTTAGTACAGTTAGCAACAGGAACCAAGAGAAAAATAACAGATTTTATTTCTAAATGTGAACTCAAAATTGAAGGTCAAAATACAAAGTTAAATATGAACATTTTACTTTGGTATATTATGATATAATCATTGGAATGGATAGGTTAGAGAAACATAAAGTAATTTTAAACTGTTACGAAAAGTCACTTATTTACAGAGACGAAAACAACATAGTTATGACGATACAAGGGATCAGAAAACAAATTTCGGTTAGGGAGATATCAGCCTTGTAGTTTAAGAAATGTATGAACAAAGGTTTCCAAGTTTATGTTGTTCAGGTAACTAATGTGTTAGAAAAGGAAAACAAACCCAGATTAGAAGACTTTGCAGTCCTACATGGGTTTAGAGATGTATTTGTGGACGAAATACCAGAACTACCTCCAAGAAGAGAGATAGATTTCTCTATCAATCTACTACCTGGATCTGCGCCAATATCTAAGGCACCTTATAGAATGAGTTTACCCGAATTAATAGAGCTGAAAATTCAGCTGCAAGAACTTTTAGATAAAGAATATATCAGACCAAGTGTCTCGCCTTGGGGAGCACCAGTTCTTTTCATTAAAAATAAAGATGGGACTTTGAGACTATGCATTAACTATCGACAACTAAATAAGATGACGATAAAAAATAAGTATCATTTACCTAGAATTAACGACCTGTTTGACCAAGTGGGAGAAACAAAGATCTTCTCTAAGTTAAATTTAAGGTCTGATTATTAGCAAGTCAGAATAAAGGAAGAAGATATAAATAAATCAACTTTTAGAACATGATACAAACACTATGAGTTTGTCGTAATTCCGTTTGGTATTACTAATGCACCAACAACCTTTATGTGTTTGATGAATAGTATATTCAATCAATATCTAGATAAATTTGTATTCGTGTTTATCCATGATATTTTAGTTTACTCGAAAACGGAAGAAGAACATGAAGAAAATCTGAAAATAGTATTGCAGACCTTAAGGAAACACAAGTTGTATGTGAAGTTTGATAAGTGAGACTTCTACCAAAGAAGGGTGAAGTACCTATGACATGTGATATCCGAAGAGGGTATTGCAATTGATATATAGAAGATAAAAGCCATTATGGAATGGTATATCCCTAAGGATGTAGTAGACATTAGATCATTCATGGGAATGATCGATTATTACCGAAGATTTATCAAAGGATTTTATAAGATTGTGTATCCAATTCCATCCCTACAGAAAAAGGGAATAACATTTACTTGGTCACAAAAGCATCAGGACAACTTTGATAAACTAAAAGGATTGTTAGCTACGACACCTATTCTAAGGGTAGTGAATCCTGATAAAGACTTTACAGTTTGTGTGGATGCAAGCAAAGAAGGCTTGGGAGGTGTTAACACTAGAAGTCATCCCTGGATTACGAAAGAGGTAATCCTGATACCTATCAGTTTGTATGTCATGAAAAATAAATTTAAAGGCAGTCTAATGGATGCAGACTCAGGATGGTATCGTTCTAACTCAGAAAACTGGATCGGAAAGCACAAGCAGGTGAGGTCTTGGTCTAGCTTCAGTCAGTAAGTTTAGTATAGTGGTGAGTAGGGGGAAGAACTTAAGGAGAGTGAAGAGGTCTGCTATGGACCTTCGGTCTTCCAGTAGCCTAAGGGAGAAAAATTCAGAAAAACAAGATCTTCTTGGATTCAGAACTTCAAGAAACTGAAAACGCTATAACAACATTGCAATCAAACATACATTACAACACAATCACAACCATCCATGTGAATAATTCAATCATGATTATTTAGTATCAGACGCATATTAATATGGAGGAAGAAATTTGACTTAGATTAAGCAAGAAATCGCAAATTCAAATACATAACCAGAAACTAGACGCTTTACTAAAACTTTTCAATACCGGAGCCTAGCTCTACCATCGACCATTACAAAATATAAAAAATGAGTATAAATACTCAAAGAAACTTGGTCCCTACAGGAACACAATATGGTCATGCATTCAAGGCTTAGTGTCTGCATATTCTTCTATCAGACTGCACTTGCACTCTTCTATCAGATGCAAGATCATATTGGTATGGGCTTCATAGGAAAATTCATGACAAGGGAACTTTCAGTTGACAATCTACTCTCCACAACCAGATTTTCCATACTTTCCATTTATGTGATGAAACGAGGTTTCAACTAACCTACCCATTTTCATTAACTACATTCATTGGGATCAGGACAAAGCCTGACTACCATGAACGTTCCAGGTGAGCTCACAATTCCTTTGTCACATGCGATCGCGAGCCTTGACCTCGTGCTTATCCCTCTAAAAACTTAGGATTTCCCATTTCAAGAGTTTTCACTCCTCTTGATTTTAAATATCTCGATGCTTGCTCCCGCGAAATGGCCTACTAGGATCAACGGTCGGATTTTCCTTGAATATGACAACCATGATCATCTCCTTGAACAACCTCAGCTGCCCATCGCTCGATCAAGAGCCTATCTTTTATTTAGTCCTGCCTCCATATGACCCTGGGCAATGACCGTGATCTTGATTCCCAGGCGTGTCGCAATTTCGTGTTTCGTGAACTCATGTTGCACTCTATGCTCAAACCTCCAAGTCACGAAATTGTGATCACTCGAATCAGGAAACTTGTGTCTCTTTACATCGGACGACCCAAATTGTATCGAAGTTTTGGGACTTCAGGCCATCGACAATTTTCACGCCAACTTTATCGAAAGAATTTCTTCACGGTTCAAATCCCGCACCACGTGCCCCTCTATAATGAACACCCCTAATTATTTCATGACTTCACGTTTCGCGAGTCTTCACGACTCGGCCCTTTGACTGATCCATCTCGTGAGTCAGCAAAACGATGATCTTGCGCAACACGTCCTTCCCGATACCAACGGCTAGGATGGCATCGTGATTCTTCAACTCTACTTGACGCTATTCTTCGTGCAACTATATGGCTCCGATCCCCCAATGATCATCGATCTGATGAATCTGATGAATCTCCGCCATTGAAAATTGATCGTGCTCGCTCGCTTGATTTGAGTCCATATTAGATATCTATAAGTGTTGCACTCGGTGCTCATGACTACTGCCTTTGAACAACTATTTGGTAACTAACTGAGGACTCGAAAAACAAAGGATTAGCGACAGGGGCAAATAGAGAAATGGTCGATTTTATGGGAAATAGAAAGGCTTGTGGCTGATACTCCTCAGGAAATCCGATAAGGAAAAACAAGTCAATTAAACAGATGAAGGAAAACAGAAGAAAACTATAAGCCGAAACTAAAAACCTACAATCGGGTTTGCCAACGGAGGAAGAATAGACAAAATTACATACCTGGGTGGAAACCACAACCCACAAGACTTTGAAAATTTTATGTGCTAACAGGAGGTGTCCTAACACAAGATGGACATGTCATCTATTAAGAATCACGCAAACTGAAAGAACATGAACGAAATTAGGTTACACATGATTTGGAGTTAGCAGTCGTAATTCATGCGCTGAAAATGTGGCAACATTATTTAATGGGGAGAAAGTTTATGCTACTAATCGACAACAGTGGTGTAAAGTTTTTATTCAGTCAACCAGATCTCAACGCAACACAAGCAAGGTGGCTAACCTTTTTAAGTGAATTCGATTTCGATGTAAGACACATCAAAGGAAAAGAAAACAAAGTTGTTGATGCCCTAAGTCGGAGGACTAACAGAATTTTTGAGATAAATGTTAGCAAAGCATAAAATGACATCGAACAAAGAATAAAATCCACAAGTTGTAATGACAAAAAATACATCAAAACAACAACATAATTACAAGAAAATGCAGAAAAACTAGACAAAACAGATCCAAGTTTAGATAAAAATGGTCTACTAAGGTTCAAAAACAGGTTGTATGTACCTAATTCTGCTGACTTAAAGTCAACAATTCTTGATGAATTGCACAAAATGCCATATTTTGGTCATCCACGATACCAGAAAATGATAACAGGCTTAAGAAAATGATTTTTCTGGCCTAACATGAAGAGTGAAACAACTGAATATTTATCTAAATGATTAGATTGTCAATAGGTAAAGGTTGAACATCAGCATCCGATCGATATTCTACAACCTCTACCTATACCAGAATGGAAGTGGGAGATTATCTCATTGGACTTCATCATAGGTTTTCCTAAGACTCAAAAGAAAAATGACTCAATTATGGTAGTGATTGATAAACTTATCAAATCTACACATTTTATACATGTGAAGTCTACTTATAAAGTAATTAATATTGCTGAAATTTTTATGAAAGAAATATTTAGATTGCATGGAATTCTCAAGATGGTGATCTTCGATAAAGATGTCAAATTTACGTCAATGTTTTGGAAGGAATTGTTTGCAGGATTGTATACTAACCTAAATTTCAGCACAAGATCCCATCCAAAAATGAATGGGCAAACTGAACAAATGAACGAGATTGTGGAAGACATATTACAAATGTACGTGAGAACGAAACCAACTAAGTGGGAGGAGTACCTACACTTAGTTGAATTTTCTTACAATAATGGCTATCACAAATCAACCAAGATGAGTCCCTTCGAAGCATTATACAGAAGGAAATTCACAACTCCAATTAGCTGTGAAAATCGAGTTGAAACACTTATGATGGGACCGGAAATGCTCAAGGAAATGGAGAAAATGGTAAAAAGGGTTCGACATAATTTAAAGGAGGCCTAAGACCGACAAAAAAACTACACAAATTTAAAAAGGAGGCATTGGGAATTTCAAATTGGAGACCATGTATATCTGAAAGTCAAAGCAAGGAAGAGCTCTCTAAAGCTATGAAATTGTTCAAAGTTGGCACCCAGGTTTTGTGGCCCCTTCAAAATTTTAACTCGAATTGGACCTATGGCGTATCAACTAGCACTTCCTGCAAACTTAAAAGTTCATAATGTTTTTCATGTTTCCTTATTAAAAAGTATATTAATGATTCTACTCACACATTGATTGGAACATGGTGCATGTGGAACCAAAAGGCGAGTTCAAAGCAAAACCTCTACGGATTCTGGACAGGAAAGAAACAGTACTACGAAACAGAGCCATTGTCAAGGTAAAAGTGAAATGGAATCACTTTAGCCTTGATGAGACCACTAGGGAATTGAAGGAAGATTTGCGGAAATATTATCCAACCTTATTCCGATAGAGGAATGAACACTGAGGATAGTGTTGTACTTAAGGGGGAGAGGATATAATATCCCCAAAATTTTAGAATAATAAATTCTAAGTAAACTTTGGAATAAATTTTCGTTTTTGGAAAATTTGGATTTGGAAATTATTTGCCATTTATGGAAAATCCAAATTTGGAATTTTTATTATTGTCATTAATTATTTAATGACTATTGGGCAAAGATTTGACTTTCCCAACTAACCTCTTTTATTTTAATACATGTGAAATACAAACTTTTTATAAATTAAATGTTGCAAGACAAATGGAACAACCAAGTTAAAAATAGTTGACCATGACTCCATGAGTGGGGAACAAGTTTGAGTTGCTTCAAGGCTTATTTTTACAAGTGGAAAATGTGGAATTTGACCACTAGAAGCCCCTAAAAATCAGGTATTTGTAAATCTACGAATTTCTCAAAGAGGGAAGGAAATACCTAGGCACTAGATGCATATAGAAACAACATGTCGAGGAGGTAGGACGTTGCTTAGTATGTTGGAGAAACAAGATCTTTTTTTTGTCCTGATCACTGTGAGTGTGAGGCAAAGGAATTTCTGATCTTTGGATGTTGACTGTAGCTAGGAGGATCATTATGTTTGCCCTTATGGGCTCATGGTCAAGCTAGGGGGTGAACAAGGCAAGTGGATTTGGTTGTTTTGTTCTATGGTTTGGTGGAACGTGGTTGTTCCATTTGGATTCCAGCATCAGGTTTGAGATATGTATCTTGACTTTCATTCCTTGTCAATATTATGTTTGATTATTATTTGTTAGGAATGTGATGGTTTATTCTAGTTCAATGATACTATATTGTTTTAATTGAAATGTGATGATGGTATATATATATGTGTGTGTGTGTGTGTGTGTGTGTGTGTGTGTGTGTGTGTGTGTTCATCCATATAGAAATAACTGAATTATTGTATGTTTGTATTAATCATTAATTATGGTTATACATATATAAATGACTGTATATACATATATATGTGTTCATGCATAAAGAAATGATAGAACTATTGTATGTTCCTATTGGTCATTAAATATGGTTATATGTATATAAATAATTGTATACACACACACAAACACACACACAAGTGTGTGTGTGTGTGTGTGTGTGCGCATAAAGGAATGATAGAACTATTGTTATATTCCTATTGACCATTGAATTATATAAATATGTTGAATTACTATTTAAATTTGTACAACACCACATAGAATAAATAGAAAAAATACATTCTTATTTACTACAAAAACATAATGATGAGCTCAAAGTATCTTGCAAAGTCAACCCTTGTATTCAATCGATCACTGTTCAAAATATTATAGTTCGAGTATCATAGGCCAAAGACTCCACTACTACTTGTATTGTAAACAGAGTCTAAGAAGTATGTTTAAAATCTATATGTAATCGAAGTAATGCATGCATAGATGAGAACTCGAATAACTTTCGAGAGAGAGTTTTCCTTCATCTACTTTCCTCGATTGTACAAACCTGCAAAAGGACAAAGATGAGGGTTTATAAAACTATATGAACATTTCTATTCTATGGAAATTAAGTATTAAGAACAAATCAAGGAAATACTTAGTTTAAGTTTGACAAAGAACCATATCGCCACTTATGCTTGTGTGACAATCTGTCCACGATCAAAGAGGAGGAGGAGTGGACCCAAAATTGAATGATGGGTACCATCACAAAACATAAAAAGGGCCCCATCATTAAATTCATGTATGTATTCATAAAACTTCACTTAGAAAACAGAGAAAGTGAAATTAAAATAGATTGTGCTTAGATTAATCAAAAATGAGGCACACATTTATATTTCTCTGAATCCCTATGTATATTCACATTTAAATATTTAAAATATTTAAAATCTAAGAGAATAATTAAGACTGTTGTGTATATTTACGCATAGCATAACTTACGATTTCTACAGAGTGTTAACATAATTACACGGAGCGTTATTACGAATCCCCACAGAGGGAAAATAACATTATTTTGCATACACAAAGCATAGATTACGATTTACACAGTGTTAATATATTTTACACATAGAGAAATTACGAATTCCCATAGAGGATTTTATACTACTATTTATAATTTTATAGTGGGTAAATTTCAGACTCCTCTTAGAAGTTTAATATTTCCATGAAAATATAGAGTGCAATTATGAAAATGCCCTACAGAGTTTTGACAATAGACAAGTCAAGATAATACTAGTCAGTGTAGCAAGTCTCGGGATTGTTAGGACGAGTTCGAGAGCATAGGACTAATAGGGTTACAACGGTTAAAGGAGACAGACAAGGATTCAACCTTTAAAAAAATTTGGGCCATGAAAGAACTGTAAGGAGTAAGGGTAGAAGAAAAACAGTCAACCGAGGGGAAACACAATAAACCTCCAGTCCCAAAACCTTAAACATAGAGGAACTCCGGGAGGAAAATTGCATACGGAGGCACAACGTTAATACGTGTAAATCCTCAAACAGAGAGCACATCACAAAATATATTAACAAAGAGGTCTTAAATAATGGAATCGTTACTCACCTTGGTGTACCGATAATGCCGAGTATGCATTTTGTTTTTCTCCATAGCGCATCGGTCGTGGTTTTCAAACACAGAGACAAAACTGTTACAGAACCAAGGAGTCGAACCTCACCAAGGTGCACAGGTTGCGTTGCAAATGTAGAGAGAAAACTTGTTACAGGACCAAAGAGATGAACCTCCCTAACACGCACAGGTTGTGTTGCAAACACAAAGATAAAAGTTGTTACAGGACCAAAAAGTCGAACCTCCCTAATGTGCAAAGGTCATGTTGCAAATGCAGAGACAAAACTTGATACAGGACCAAAAGGGCCAGACAATGAATGAGGTTGCCTCGAAAGCCTCGTAGAGGAGTAAACACAATAGGTACACATCAACCCTCTTCCATGTGAATCCATGGAGATGGCGAGCCCACATTGGGCGTGGATTCTTAAGTTTCAAGTTTGGGAGGTACAATACAGGTCTCCCCATTAATGAAATAGCTAGAGGTAAATGCACGCAAGACCGATCTGACATCCTCCATTAAACGGTTTCGAACCTATTCAATGTTGAGCCATGTCACTAGTCGGGTAAGGTTACTAACTTTATCGTTATGGTATATGGTTGCTACATTATACCAAAGTCTTACGTTGTGATAGTATCCATATAAAAGTTTATATGTTAAACGATAAGTTGTGGATAATGTTAGTGTTATATGTTAAATGATGAATTATGGATAGTGTTAGTGTATAGTATCCATGTGATAGGTCATATGGTAAACAATATATGTGTGTGTGTGTGTGTGTGTATGTGTGTGTGTGTGTGTGTGTGTGTGTGTGTGTGGATAGTGTTAGTGTATGGAATCCATATGATAGTTTATATGGTAAACTATATATATAGTGACAGTGTTAAGGTATGCACACGAAATTCTATAGGGTAAACAATGCATATCGTTATGGCTAGTGTTAAGGTTATGGATAGAATTTATGACAGTTTATGATCATAACTATGCTATGCATACAATAAAGGAATAAATATATTTCTAATGGATGATCTTTGTGTCACATTCAAATGTTGAAGAGTCAAGGAACTTTAAGGTCCCCTAACAAATTTTTTTTATTTTTTTTGGAAAATTTGGGTTTGGGAAATTTTGGGTACAATACTACAAGAACCTGATTTCTTGGGAATCAAAGAAGCATCCCATTGTCTCAATATCTTCTGTAGAGGCAGAATATGTCACTACTACCTCAACTTCTTGTCAAGTTGTGTGGCTGAGAAGAATTTTGAATGATATGTCACATACAAAAAATGAGTCAACTCCTATCTTCTGTGACAACACTTCAACAATTTATTTATCCAAAAACCATGTGTTTCACAAGAAAAGAAAGAATATTGACACTCTCTTTCAGTTCATACATGAGATAGTCAACAATGGTGACATCGCACTGGAATTTTGTAGCTCACGAGATCAGCTAGTAGACATTTTTATGAAGCCACTAGGAAAATTTGTTTTTGATTTTTAGAGACAACACTTGGGCATTATCAGTGTTGATGTTTGTAACTCTTGAGTTTAAGAGGGAGTTTTAATTATATCTGTAACCTCAACAATATGTGATTGTACACTGCTTGTCACGGTTGGTTGTATAATTGTTTCTTGATTTTCTTGATTTGTTGAAGCTTATTTAGCTCAGCTCTTTTCCCTTAATGAATTTTGCTCTGCTCATTCTTGTTTCCAATTTCGTCTTCTCTATATTATATTCCTTGCTTCTCATTTTTTCATTATGCTCCCTATCCACTTAGTCTCGATTTAGTAGGGAGATGTGCATTTTCTCTATAGACCATGCACTCAATGATGAATTTGTGGTTCACCATGAAGGAGAGAAACTAATTATGTTACTATACATTAGAGTCTTTCTTCGAAAATGAGTGAATCGTTGATCCAATATGGGATCCTTTATTGTTTGATCAATATTTTTCATTCGGATGTTCACATATAGATTATTTGACATGATGAATCCAAGTAGTTCTAGATGGAGAATTGTGAATGAATCTTACTAAACTATGTCGATGTATATAATGTTGTGGTAGAAGTGATCTAATGATGAACCAAGATGTAATAATCTGAATAAGGTTGTGTCTATGTTATAAGAGAAAGCATAGATGTGCTAAGATATCTTGTCCATTAAATCAGTCTCGCTTCATTTCTGAAAGTGTGGAAGAATGACCGGGTCCTGATCTATAATAATATATTTCGGTGATACAAGAACCAAGATGCATTCAAAGTGGTAATCCTTACTAAAATGTCCCTCCACTGAACGACAAGTTTATTGGCAGTTTACGAGCATCACAGAAAGGATGGAAACACATACTAGTTTGTATAGACTATGTAACTAAATGTGTTGAAGTCAAGTCTTTATAGAGTGGCGGAAAAGATTGTCACCATAATTTAATACCAAACGATTTTACTATATGGATGACATTTTAAGTCTGAAGGGAGAACCTATGATTTCATAACTTGGCATTTTAAGTTTATTGGCTGTTTTTTATCTGCCAGCCTTAAAGCACTATATTGTGTCTTATGCATTATCTTTGCTATGTCTTAAGGCACTCCGATGCAGTGCTTCACATAATCTATTTAAGCAGTTCATTTGGGTCATCTTTGGACTTTAATGTTTTTAATTTAGGATTTCAGGTTTTACAGGTTGTGTCAAAGTTGATCTGTAGACATGTTAGGGAAATTTGTGTTTGGGTTGAATAATAATTTCATTTCTTTCCATTCAACTTACTAGACATCATAACTAGGAATGATAAACCATTCCAATTTAGACTTAACATTAGAAGATGAAAAATGGGACTCCAATTAGATTCATAACACTTTGAGATTATGCAAAATTAAACGATGAAAAATGGGACTCCAATTAAATTCATAACACTTTGATATTATGCACAATTCCCAAAACATAGTGGTTAACCTTATAGCGGACACTGTAAAATTTTAAATATGTTTATAAAATGGTTAGTGGAAGAGAATGTGGCTTATGGTTCCTTCATTATATTTACACCTTGAGTAACTCAGTGTACTGTTAAAACTTGGGATTTGGTCACAATGAATTCCTTCAAGGATGGATTTGGATTCTATTATTCTGCATTGCTTACAACCAAATAGACCATGTTAGAATACGGATAGGGATTGCATTTAATAATCAGTTTCTTGTAAATGGATGTATAAATTCATGTAAGCCTGTAGAGGCAGAATGATTGAGTGTGAGAGACAGAGTGAAAACTTTCCAATATGATGTAATCTCCATGATCTAAATAATACAACAATCGATGCCTATGCTTGGTGGACGTAGCCCAACTTTTGGGTGAACCACGTGAAATTGTTGTGTTTCTTATCTGTATGATTGTTAGTTATCATATGAGAATTATGTTTTCTGCATTTGCAATTCTAACAAGTGGTATCAGAGTTGGTTGGAGGAGCTTCAAATTCTCGGAGGAGCACTAGAAGTGAAATCTGTGTGAGGTGCGTCGATTTATACATCACCGCAGGTCCCTCCTCTGGAAGGGTGCGATGGCATACTACTCACACTTTACACATGTTTGAAAACCTAGAATTTCCGCACTCCAACTGTGTATTACAGTGCGCAAATCTTTAAGTATCGCCGCACTCCAAGTGAATCATGAGGTGTAGACTCGCCCCACTCCAATGGTAGCGTGAGGTGTGGAAATGCGCATCATTTTCTTCTTGGAAATTTTAAGGTATGGTTCTTTGGAAAAGTAAAGGTGGAGGAGTTAATTAAAGTAAAAAGTTTTATTTTCTTAATTAAAGAGTCACGTGGGTGGATACGTTAAAAAGGTGAATTCTTATGGAGTAAAACTTTTATTTATAAAAGTTTTTATTAAACATTTTTATATATTATTAAAAGGTTTTATGGAAAATATATAAAAAAAATTTTATTATAAACCTTTTGTGGTTAACCTTTAACCTTATTTATTAAGGATCCACATTTAACCTTATTTATTATTCCTCCACATTTAAAAGGATTTTATAAGCAGTGGACATTACAAGATTTTTGCGCTAATGGCTAAGATGCAGAGTTCGAAGTTTGAAGTTGAAAAGTTCAGCGGTAAAAAAAAATTTGAGCTCTGGAAGCTCAAGATACGATATTTACTGGTGCAACAAGGGTTGCAAAAAACATTGGTAGGCAAGTCAAAAAAACCCACAGCCATGACAAAATGGGAATGTGAATATCTGGATGTGAAAGCTCTTAGTACCATTCGTTTATGTCTGACAGATGAGGTTATGTTTAATATCATATGAGAGGATACAACATCAAGCTTATGGAGCAAGTTGGAAAGTCTATATATGAAAAATTCCTTGACGAGCAAGATCTACTTGAAGAGACAATTGTACAGTTTGTGGATGAAATAAGGTACACAAATTGCTGACCATTTAAATACCTTTAATACCCTTATAGTTCAATTGACTAGTATGAAAATTAAATTCAAAAATGAAGATAAGGCTAATACACTATTGTGTTCATTCCCTGAGTCTTGGGATAATCTAGTCACCTCTATTAACTTTAGCTTAGCAGATGTGTTAGATTATGACTCTGTTGTGGGAGCTTTGTTGGATGAGGAGATGAGGAGAAAATCTAGTAAAGAAACTTCAATTTCAGAGGCGATGTTGGTCAGATGTCAAACTAAAGAGCAGAATGAGAGAATTTTTTCTCAATCTAAGTCAAGACACAGAAAGGGTCAAGCGAAATGCTAGTACTATCGCAAAACTAGACATCTCAAGAAAGATTGCTAGAAGAGAAAGGAATCTAAGGAAAACTCTACGAAGGAAGCAAATTTGGTTGTAACAAATTTAGGTATGATTGATCAAGTTTTATTTGTTTCTAATAATTTACAATATCAAGAAGAATGGTAGTTAAATTTAGGTGCCTCCCACCACATGTGCTCACATAGAAATTGGTTCATTTCTTACCAATTTGTTGATGAGGGTGTAGTGTTTATGGGAAATGGCATTTCCTATAAAACTCTTGGGGTTGGCAGTATTAGAATCGGAATGTTCAATGGCATTGTTAGGGAATTAATGGATGTTAGATATGTACCTGATCTTAAATCAAATTTGATTTCATTGGGAGTGTTGGATTCTTGTGGATATAAGTATACAGGTCAAGGTGAAGCTCTCACATTGTCGAAAGGGAATTTAGTAGTGATGAAGGCAACAAAGGTTGATAACCTTTATAAGATGGAAGGGAGTAATGAAGTAGTATCTGAAGTGACAAATGTATCTTCTTGTTTATGGCAGAAGCATCAAGTTCATAAGAGAAAGAAAGAATTGCAGGTACTAGTAAGGGGTAAATCATTCCTAGACTTAAAATCTTTGTTTTTTAATTCCTTATTGTTTTATATCTCTACAAGTTATGATGATGGTATAAAGGGATGTTGTGTGTGGGATCCTATTTCTCACAAGGTCATCATTGACAGAGATATTGTATGTATGGAACAGCCAAAAGGGTTGATTCAAGATCGCAATGGTAAATTTGTTTGCATGCTAGATAATTCATTGTATGACCTAATGGTACCCAGACAAATATACAAGATGTTTGAATCCTTCATAGTGATTCATAATTTTTCAAAGAGTAGGAATGACTATACAGTTTATAGTACATTCACAATATTGATGTTATTTTTTGATGATATGCTCGATGCAAGATGAAGCGTGGATAAAATCAATAAGAAATTGACTCAGGTGGATAGGACAATTCAGATGAGGGATCAAGAGGCAGAAAAACAAAATTATGGGCATGGAAGTACATAGATATGGTAACGGTAAGTTGTGGTTAGAGTTCAATATGAACATTGTAAAACTAATTTTTCTCCCTCTTGCTTTCCATTATAAGTTTTCTTCAAGCATAGGGCTTGTCTATAAAGAAGAAAACGTTATGTCTCGTGTAAGTTCAGTAGGAAGTATGTTGTATGTGATGAAATGGTTAAGACCAGATGTTTCACATGCCAATGATGTTGTCAGATACGTGACATATTCAAGTGTTGCAGTGAAATGGGTGCTTCAACGTTTGAGAAGCACAAATGTCACCTATAATGGTTACACTGAGATGGTATGTAATAATTGTAATATATATTTTATAGGTGTTTTGCATAGAAGGAGATCTATCACTAAATATGTCTCAAAACACAGTTGTGGAAGACGTGTTGGAGGTGGAGTGACCCCTCAAGAAGTCCAAACTCGTTCAAATCACACAGGCGAGATCATGAAACCAGTTTTGTTAGAGAAGCTTCAGTGGTGCTTGGCTTCTCTTGGCTTGCAGAAAAGGTGATGAACAAAAGGAAGGAGCAGGGTATCAGGTTAATTGTTGTCAAGGTGGAGATTGTTGGGATTTGGTGACAATGAATTCCTTAAAGGATGGATTTGGATCTTATTATTCTACATTGGTTACAACCAAATAGACCAAGTTAGAATATGGATAGGGATTTCATTTAATAATCAGTTTCTTGTAAATGGATGTATAAATTCATGTAAGCCCATAGAGGCAATGAGTGAGTGTAAGAGACACAGTGAAAACTTGCCAATCTGATCTAATCTCCATGATCTGAATAATAAGACAATCGATGCCTATGCTTGGTGGACGTAGCCCAACGTTTGGGTGATTTCTTATTTGTATGATTGTTAGTTATCATATGAGAATTGTGTTTTCTGCATTTGCAATTCTAACACTATCTATTATAATTTATAATCCACCATTGTGTACATATGATAAACTTGCATCTAGAAGAAATTTTGTGGACGACCAAAGATTCCTAAGCTTTCCTTGGGATGATGGGAATAAAACTGTGCAACACAGCCTTTATGACCAGCTTATGGACGGCCAAAGATTCCTAAGCTTTCCTTGGGATGGTGGGAATAAAATTGTGCATCCTTTATCACATCTGCAATGTTTCCTTCGTAGACAATTCTAGTTCATCAAATGAATTCAAGGTAAATTTATTCTCGAGGGTTTCGAGCATAAAATTTAAAACTTTGTTTGGAAATGGTATCTTCCTTTGCCAATGAACATCTTCCTTCCAAATTTCTTGTGTCATCTTTATAGATACATGAATTCAAGGTAAGTTTATTCTCCACGGCAACATAAACTTTAAAGCTTTGTTTGGCCATGATGTCTTCCCTTTCCCATGAACAATTTTCTTCCAAATTTTTTGCCTCATTTTTATAGATACATGTAGATACATGATGAGAGAATTGGTGTTGGACTTGTAGCTATTGGGATAAAGGCTAAAATGGGTTTAGAGGATACAATTCAATTGTGAACAGCCTTGTTATAATTAAGATCATTCATTCAACTAGTATCATTCATTCAACTATGGTATTCAACTCTAGATCACCTTGTTATGATTAGGAACATTTTAGAAAAATGTCGTAGTGATAAAACTGATTGTAGAAGAATGTCCTAGTGATAAAACTGATGTGCTTTGTTGTCTTTCGTTATACTAGAGCAAACCCTTGATTTATTTATGCATTATGACTTTGGTTATGGTTTAAAGCTTTTTCACTTGCAATGTATATGGGTGCAACAAATTCTATTTCATCTTCCATAATAATTGTCTTAGAAATAGATTATGGGCGGTACATTGCCATGAATTTCACCCAAAACTATTCCAAGATTTACACAAAATCCAATGGAAAAAATGATCCTACTCTTTTTAGAAACAATATCGTGTTCAATGTGAATGTTAAAATATAATCAATGAGAACAAATGTGCTTTTAATTTGTGCATATGAAGACTTACTTTTAATGCTTGATTTGCTCTTTACATCTCCTAAAATTAGGCTTGAATGATTTGATTTTCATTACATTCATAAATTCTTATGAGCATAAATTTCTCTTTATTGCAATATAAAGATAAAAATGTCAAAATGGATTGAATGTGCAATATAAAAGTCCAAATGGAAAGGTAACTTTAAAATCCACTTTTGATATTTGTTCAACTGTGGAATTAATTTGTTAACATAGTCTTTATTTTATATGAAATAGTTTTTTCAATTATTTCAACCATGTTTGTAATTCAAACTTAGCCATGTTTGTAATTCAAACAATAAGTTAGTTTTATCAATTTGTACAAAATCATATATTTTTTCTTCATGCACAATCACTTACCTTTCTTGTTATTAATTTCAAAATTAAATATAATATCTACATTTATATATATAAAGCTAAAAAAAAAAAACTAAGTATATGGATTTTAAAATAAATAAAGAAATAAATAATCTAAAATTGAACCTATTTTGAAAACATATGATGCTTAGAAAATGCATATAAATGAGCTCACAAAAATAAGATGAATATTTTTTTATGCTCAAAAGGGAGCTAAAGATGCCATCTTCAAGCAAGACTAAACAATCAACACACTCAAGCTAAGAGAGTTGAAACATGCACATTTCAGCATGTCAAATCACTAATTATAAGAACATAGGGTAGCCAAATACTGAAGCTCAAAAATTGTTCTCATAGGATAGCCAAATACTAAAGCTCAAAAAAATTTCTTATTCTCTTTTAAGTAAAGAAAAATACAAAATAAAAATAAAAAACATATTGAAATAACATGGATGGTCAATTCATTCTTGAGGCCATAAAATATTGTTCTTCAAGCTACCAAGCAATGAAAAATCAACCAATGAAGCAAAGCAAGGGATCATAAACTTGGTTGGAAATGAAGGTTGACGACAACGTATAAAGTTTTGTGAATTTGACGAATTTGGTATTGCTCTAAATAAACTCAGAGAGCTATCAAGGAAAAATATCAGAGAACTATTTCAAGAGGAAAAAGTCAACCAAAGAAGCAAGGGATCATAAAATTGGTTAGAAATGAAGGTTGAGGATAATGTATAAAGCTTTGTGAATTTGAGGAATTTGGTATTGCTCTAAATAAACTCAGAGAGCTATCAAGAAAAAATATCAGAAAATCATGAAGAAAAAGTCTAGTTTTAATGTTTGCTCATGAATAAATAATGTAACTTGTAAATAACTTGAATAACTTGTAAATAAAAAAATTAATTAATTGATACCTTGTGAGCTTCTCCACTAAGCCAAAATCATGCTGGCAACTCCAAATTTTGGTGAAGTTGCCACCCAAATTTTATCAAAATTGTAGGTCTTTTGAGGATTCTAACTTAAAAACTATGATATAGGAAAGAATGAAAAAAAATAAAGAAAAACTTTGAAAGATAGTGCTGCCCTCATCCTTTCTATTATATTTGAA
>WSFP011404642.1:0-25784 GCA_009831015.1 Picea engelmannii | reverse complement strand
TCAGTATCGTTGTTAGTCCTGCACAAGATAGATTAAACCCTGAACTGTCTGAACATTCCTAACCCATATTCAATAAAACAAAGTTGTGTTGCATTCATAAAGAAGCTATATATAATTAAGCATATCTGACATAAATATAATACGAAGAAACATTCAAGATAATATGAAGCGAAACAAACACAATAATTTAAAATTTTAGGTCTCTCTTTTTATTAACATCATATGGTTCTTCTCAATTACATGATTCTACTAAGTTACAGACATAGCTCGGTCATGCCAAAGCTAACAAAAAAATGCCATACTATTCAGAGACAAGGTTACCCCAGACCCTTGCTCTTCCAACATTACAATAGGACATGACTTTGTTACAACCTTGGTCTGGTTCTAAACCTAATATCTAGAACTCTAGCTAACATTTTCCCAAAATAGACAATAACAACACATAACTCAAACCAATTCCAACAAACATAAAAAAAACTATCTGAATTACATCTCCAATTGAACCCTTTACAATCATATTCATCCCGTATATATAATCCAATTGGGATATTCAAGTTTGAGACTTCAAATGCTTTTGTTTCTTTTTCTGTTGTAACTTCTTTCTTCATGTTGGTGTTGTGTTGTCCTTCCAACAATTTTCAGTTTCTTTCTTCATTCCATTGTCCAACTCCTCTATGAATTGAAAAACTTTTTTTTACCAAAATTGGGACTGTAGCATTCCTTGCACAACTTCTATAAACAAAACGAAGGGCCCAACAGGCTCTGACCACAATCCTTGACTTGTCCTTGAGTCAAATCCTTGGTTCTTGTGTGGTCTCTAGAATGGCATGTTTCTTTCCTTTGTCTTTTGTCTATTCTTTTCTTCCAGTTTCTTCCTGAGTTCTTTCCTTTTCCTCTTCTTCAAATGAAGGGCCCAAATCCATGACCAATTACAGAGCTCTCTTCCTTACTCCTTCGGAATTGATGACTTTATCCTGCCACTTTCTGGCAAGGAGTGAATCTTTGGCCATGAACTCCTAAGTCATGTATATAATACATCCCTTAATATTGGATGCGACCAGAGAGTTCCACTCTGAGTCAACCATAACATCTACCTGATGCATCTATAGATAGGTTGTCTGAATGATAGGTTGAAACTACCGTAGCTCTTTCTTAGCTGCTGACTATGCTTCGAATAAGGAATTTAGCTAATTATCTGCTTGTTGGATCTTGTGGAATTTTTCCTGTTGCTCCAGCAGATCCAGGGTGATGGCAACTTGTTTGTTGAGCGACTGGATATTCATGCGCAAGTCCTCCAAAGTTTGGTTATGCCTTGAAATAATACCCATCCAATCGCTAACTTCTCGAAAGATATTTGTGCATTGTGTAGTTCGTTTGTGCATGTTTTCTCTTGCATTATTCCCTTCAAGCACGACTCTCTCCATTTTCTCTTGAAGTTTCTGGGGTTTTTGTTCTGCTTCATGCTGACTCTCCTGCAACTGCGCTTCAAGATTCTCTGTGCAAATGGAAATACATGACCATGCTACCTAGAATAGCTCCATTTTCTACACAAGCGCGCTTGTTGCACTGGATTCAGGTAGTTGTGGTGTTGTCCTTCGAATCATTTTTTAGGCTTCTGCAAGCTTTTCTTGGACCTTTTCCACTTTTTTATCTGCCTAGATCTTTTCCTAGATCTTTGCGTACTCCTCCTATGTCCGATGTTCTTGTGCAATGAGTGCTTCCTCCTTGCAAGACTCTGCTTCCCATTCGGCATGTTGGAGCCTCTTCTCCAGTTGATTAGTTGAGGCTCTAATCATCCCTATTAGTTGTGTTGACAACCATTGAGCAAGGTCACCAGAAGAAGCATTGGCATGCATGGGAACCATACTTGCAGTGGGATTCCATTGGTTGTTGAGTTTTCTAAAGGTGTCTCCAATTCTTCCTCCCCCGTAGATGGACCTTGCAGCTTCTGCGCAAGTCTCATCCTCATCATTGATGGAAGGAATGTGAGCATCTTTGTTTTTTCCAGGTAGAGCTGCACCATCTCTACGCACTGTTGTGGGTTCTGGAGTACTAGCTCAAGTTTCTCTTGCAACGATGTTGAACTTTTTCCTGAAGCAGTTTCAGGTTCCTTCTAAACCTCTTGTACTTATACCTCTTTCTGGACCATGGTTTATGTGGTTCCTCTTCTTTGGATGAAATTCTTAACATTAATTGTTGAGCGAGTGCGTTGAGTGCTTGGGGCTTGCGGTATTGACACAATTTGACTCTCCATTGAAGGAAAAGTGTCATGAATGGGTACAAATGGAACAATTGACTTGTTCGGGACTTCAGGGGTCAGACCAATGAGTTCTGGTACATGCTTAGGTAGGTCAGGGGGATCCAACTACATGGACTCAGGTTCAATTGTTTGGGTTAGATGGTCGTTTCTTGTGGTGGCAATGGCGGTTGTGGGGTTTATGGGAGTTGTGGGGGTGATGGGGGTTGTTCAATGATTATGGTGGTGGATGTAGTGGTATTTGGTCCGGGGTCATCCTAGATGTCAATCACCATTTGGGTCACTCGAGTACAAGGTATGGTCGATGAGATTGGCTGAGGATTCAGAATATTCACTGGGGAGAGTGTTGTCCTAGATTTATTAAATATGGGATATCCTATGAAATCATAATTGAGGATGTCATTTACATATTTACATGTTATCATATCTTTCTATAGAAGCTACGGGAACATAGGCAACACCCTCTTCTTACATTCCATAGGTTGTGTCTCCTCTTCCTCTTTTGAGTCTGTATGCATCTGATCATCTTGATTTTTCTCCTCTGGGATCGAGCTCAACCCTACTCTTTCTTCCTGTCCTTTTTTCTTCAGGAGCTCTATAGGTAGGAGGTAGTGCATTCCCAACTTGCGTGGGTTGTGTTTCACTCTTGGCCATGACATTACCTCCTTTTCAAAGGCCTCCTTGTCTAGATAGAATAACAACATCCGGGAGTGGAAGTCTTCAGTTTTAACATGCCTGGGCCAAACAAATGTGTGGTGGCAATTCAAATTGAATGCAATATTCCTCATGTTCAAGTTGAGAATCTCTTGTGGTATGTGAAACCTCTGAGTTGCATCTAATAGCCAGTTGTACCACTTCAAGAACATTGCAATGTTAAACATTGTGTTCTTTGAGTCTGATCTTGAGTGCCAACGATCGATAATATTTTCTAAGCAACCCTTATCGGTAGGTGATAGTGGTCTTCCCAAGGTTGGCATCCACCACAAAATATTGAAAACCACGAGAATTTATCCATAGGTGAAGGTTCCACCCTTCTCCTGAGCTTCCTCACATGCTACCAAGAGTTCTTCTAGAAGATAGCTACACCAATTCAATACCACTCCATTGGCACAAAAATATGCCACTAACATGGAATCCAATTTGCACTCGCCCTTGTAATAGGACCACATCACCTTGCTAGAAATCACATAACAAGTTGTTCGGGTCGTGCTTGGTAAAATGGGGTCAATCCTCACTATGTGCACCCCCCTCTATGTGTATGAAATATTTCATACAGACTGGGTTCTCCATTTTTTTTCCCATGCCTATTGGGGCCTTGGAACCCTTTCGATACATCCTCTCCTTCGAGGGATAGGCCCGTAAGTTTATGGATATTCTATGCATGAATAAGATACCATATATCGAGCCATAAGATCCTGTCATGCACCCGACTGATGAAGAACTAGGTACACCACACAACCTCACTAGTAGTGTCGAAAACTAACAAGTCTCAGAGATTCATAATGTTGGAGTTGAAGAGGTTGATAAACTCAACTTTGACATGAATTGCATCCCTCCCATCTCATCTGGATCCACATCCCATAACCCTTCAATGTTCATCTGTAGGAATAATACCTGGTATGTTAGGTCGAGGTCAAGGAGCTTCACTTGCTCAACCTTTCCTTTGAGGTCACCTACAACCTCAACCCGAGGATCACACGACTCATATGGAACTTCTTCTTTGGAGACCGAACTTCGGCTTCTTGTAGCTCTCAACATCATTGCTCTGAACTGATAAAATACTTAGACCGACTGTACTAGGCTTCGGGGTCGCGACTGAGAGAATTTTGCAAGCGCTATGACAATTTAGAAATCTCAAACACAAATTATCAAAAAATAAGTCTTATACTCAGGCTAGCTGGCAGGTTCTGTCATTACTCCTAAGGCCAATCATGATTAATACTATACACACAACCTCAAGCTGAGTTGTCCGACCGAACTATTAACAGGGTAAATCTTTCAGGGGATTTTAGATTTTATTGAACATGTTGACAGGGACATGGCCAGACTCGGGATTTACCATTTGAATGATTGAGAATCCTGATGTGAATACTGATGGAATCTTTGTGTATTTCGAATTTATGGCTTAGAAAAAGTTCGAACGGGTTACTGTAGTGATCATAAAGGATAGGATTGGATAGGGTGTGCGTGGAACATGGACTGAGATTCAGTTCATATTCACTCTTCATCCAACCACAATGGGGTCTATTGGAACACATATATATTTCTAAACTTTAGACTTTAAATAGATTTCATTCCCTTTTAAATAAAAATAACGCATGTTTGATTCTCACCGTCGATGATATTTTCCATCTAATAAAATGATCCTAATTCCTTAAGAGCTATGGAGCTGCCTACTCATTAAAAAAATCAAATCACTAAATAATACTTCGCGATTTCAGATTTCGGAGTTTCATGCTTCAGGTGTGTTAGCATGTCAATCTTTCAAAACCCTGATACGTGAAAAGTGTCCAACTTATCCTAGTCACCACACATGTATACCTTCTAATATCTGACGCATCTTTCTGGAAAGTGACCTATCAGGTTTTTTGAGTGAATTTAATTGACCAAATACATGAAGTAATAAATACCTAAAAAGAAACTAAAACTCAGTTAGAAAATCAATTAATAGTTTCACAATTTCGTATTTCGAGCATTTTCCACATATCATATTCCCAATTCACAAAGCCTGAACTCCCAAAATTTCTTAAACATTAAGAAGAGTTAATTAATGATTAAAAACAATTAACAACTAATTAATCACTTCACAATTTCGCATTTCGAAGATCCTATCTTGAACGACTATCAATATCCTGAGGTCCGAAACCCCAAAATAATTGAGGTTAAACACGATTATTTAAAGGGTTAAACATGATTAAAATTAATTAATCACTTCACAATTTCACATTTCATAAGTCATGTCTTGAACTACTATAAGATATCCTGAGGTGCAAAATTTCGAAATACACTTAATGATAAATGTGATTAACTGACGCATTAATGAGGATTATCTTATGTTGGTTTAATGAAGGTCTCTTCCCTAATACCTATGTTGTTGACCCAGGGTTCATATCTTTCAGGATACCAACAAAGCCTAAAACTATCGGCCCTTCTGGTAAACCAGAAGGCAACACAGTACACAAAATGCACTGCATAGTCTCACCCGAGATAGATTTAAATGGGTGGTTGTAAGACTCAGGTGTTTACAGCCTAGGATTGAGAGAGAGATATGGAATCTGTATTATGAACCATTTATTATAACTTGTGTTACAAACTACTGTTATTCTCTTTTATATTTTGACCTCCATGGAATCTTTTCTTGATATCCCAGCAACAATTAACCAAGCAATGTAATAACTTATTCATTCATTACACACAGCGTTTAACTGCTAAAAGTATGACAAAGATATGCATGCATTCATCACATTACATAGGTATTACTGTGGTTCACCCCCTCTTGGGCTATGTCCACAAAGATTTGGCTCTTGGCTCTCTTATTATGGTAGTTCTGCAATTCTTGTGTTGAATGCTTACAACTCTCTTCAGATGGGTAAGATCTATATGAGGCAAACTAGATCGCACCATGCTCCTTGTTCTACAATCAAATCCTCAAGATATACCTTCTCTCCTCCCCTCTAGTTCAATCGCTTTACAAAATTAGTTCATCTAATCAAAAACATTACATACCATATCAACCTATACAAAAGTAGTGAACCGACCCTTCCTATGATACCTGTGTATCTATATTTATATCTATCGGGATCTTCAGCCATTTACACAAAACCTTACAAAAACCCTAACCCTATTTTCATTAGGTCTTCCTTCTCTGCATGCGTTCTTTTCTTCCTTCTAGCTGTCGCCTCCTTCTTGCATGCGCACGTGATGTGCTTCTTACCAGTTGTCGCTTTCCTCTTGCATGCTTTCTTTCCCATGATTTCTCTTCCAGCTATCATTCTTCTTTGTGCATGGTTTCTTTCCCACTTCAACCTACTTCCAACAGGCCCCCAACACTGACATGTGACTCATCCCGAGTCACCTAATCTTTTTGAGCTACCTCGATCTCGTCAGTGATCATCTAGAACTTCTCCCTCAACTTTGCTACTTTTATCAGTGCCCGCGTGATGTTCTCCTTAATGGTATCCACTACCTGAACTACCACTTCATCACTCAGTAATCCTGCACATTCTGCCTATGTGTGTGCCATCTATGTTCTAGCTGCTTCTGCCTGTGTAAGTACATCTGCTACCCATTCCTGTAATGGTTCTATTTGATCCTGACGTTCATGTTTTTGTGTTTGCGCAGTGATAATTTCTGCCTGCATCTTCTTCAACTCTTTCATCCCCTTGATGCATTATGGGATTGGTATGGTATTTTGCCTCTGTTTGAGTTCTTGGATCGCTGCATTGATCCTTTCCTCTTCCTTGTCCCAACGTTGAACCTATGGATCCTCCTCAAGTCTTTTCCAAAGTTGCACTGCTTTATCGAGCAAGTCAACTGTCGTGATAACCTATTTATCCATATTTTGTATTTGCATTGTTTCTTCCTACCTCCTTTGCTCTACTGCTAGTGGAGTTGTTGGTGTGAGATGTTCTCAGAGATCCTTTCTCTCATTCTGGTATCGAGCAATTGCTTGTGCAATCTGTTCGATCTTTTCTGCGGCTCGAAGTTTGTTTCCTTGTGCAGTCCTTGGAAGTTTCCCAAAAAATTCTCCCACTCTTCGTTCCAATTCATTCCTGCATTCTGTCTCCTCTTGAGTTTCGAATTTGGCTTGCTGATAATATTTTTCTAGCACTTCCCGCTTCTTTTTATCTTTTTGTAGCTCAACTAAGTTTTTATGTGCCCGAGACTGCATCTCGTGGTCGACACTAACCTGTAATTTGTATAGTTACCTTGATGGCATCCATGTCAAGACCAATTGGATGTGGTCCAAATCTTTCATTGGTGTCTATCCCATGATTTTATCCATTTATAACATGCTCAATTTTATGTAGACCATTTCATGTGTGTGTGGCAATGGGAGGACTGGGTCTCGTTCTTCTACCTCCACTCTTTTGTTGGTTTGTGTCATTGATGAATCTATGTCTTTTCTAGTACTTTGTCTCTGGGCCTCCCCGAGTGTCCTAAGGAACTGTCCCATTTCTTCCATCTCTTTTTGTAGTTTATCCTTGTGATGTGTTGCATGATCGAAATCTTCTGTGAGACAATCCTGGACCATTCTGATGATCATTTCTCCATTGTCCTCCATGATCATATATTCTGGTGATGCTCGTTACGGATTTGATTTCTTGCACGTGCCTACTGCCTATACAACTGGTCTCTTAGTTCCCCCTAGTTCCTGTGTGATGGGATTTGGGGAAGTCTCTTGCATTCCTTTAGCTTGCTTCAGTTGTTCGTTGGTCTCATTCTTCCCCTTATGGGTTCCTATCTTCTTTGACCTTTAGTTTTCCTGAGTCGATTTTTTTGGCATGTCCTTGGTTTCTTGGGCACTAGGATTTGCGGAGGCTGTGTTTCTGCCTGTGTTGCTTCTCCTTCTACGGGTCCTTACGGTACTTCCCAGGGAATGCATGGGATCTTCCATGCATTAGGAAATTCACGGATGACCATGTCTATATCACCTTCTGTGATCCAGTAGCACATCAGTAGCCACTGTTTATCTAGATCCTTCCTTGGTTGTATCCACATGGCTTGACATGTAGCCCAGAAGTTAGCGATGTCCCCATATCACGCGACAACCTCTGGTGTTATTCTTCATGATCGAATGATAGATTTTTGTATTTCCCGTAGGTATGCTTCAAATATGATTTTTTTTTCCCTCTTATGCCTGGCCTGTGGCTCGGATCTCAGTAATAGATATCTCACTCTCGCTGGCTGTGGTCTAGTACAAAAAACTACATACTCTGGTTCCTTCCATCCCATGAAGGCTATGAGGGTGAGTAGCCATGAGTAATGGAATTATGTACCAAGGTCCTTTGCATCCTTGCAGTCCACTTAGAACAAGTTTAATAGATAAGGTGCCCAACTCACGAAGGTGCCTTCTGCACACTGAGATGCAATTGTAATGACTCCCACTGGTACTTCATCTGTGCGGAATTTTCTTAACAGTTTATAGGATAAGATATTTGCACTCAATTGTGTCACTGCATTATTGATCCGTTTGATTATAATGCCTCTTGTCCCCCTGGTGGTACCATATTTCTTCTTCATTTCCTCTTCTATGGCTTTTTCCTTGGATTTATTGTCCATAATCAATGCGGGATCCATACCCCAGTTGGGTAGTCCTGTTATCTGCGTGATAATATCAATAGTTATGGGGACAGGTTTGTCCAACCATATATCCCCTCCATGTGTGACTGCTAACAACTGCTTAACGCATGTTGTTGCATACTGGCCTCTACCAAAATGTGGAAGTTTCAACAACCCTAAAATGATTTTTTTGTCCAGTCCATCTACCCACTGATGTGGCTGGCTGATCATTTCTCCAAGTTGGTTTACCACTATGTTCTACATAAAATACCTCAGTGTAAGTTCCGAGTACTTGGTTTCGACTGATACGTCATGGTTGGAATACGTGGTAGCACAATCTTTGATGGATGTATTCTCTAAATGTTGCAATAACCAGTAGTTGTGGATCTACCTATACTCCCTCTAGTATGCATGGTAGCACAATTTTTGATGTCAGTTTCTTGCAGGGTGAGTTCGGTATCAAAACTTTGTCTTCCTACTTTGGTGGTTGGTGCGAAGTTCCAACAACTCCTGGTTGCTCCCTGTAATCCATTTTGGCCAAGATGAGGTAGTTCCCATGGTCTCTTATATTGGTTGACCTAGGTTGGGTACCTATGAATCATCTGGTTTCCCTTCTGATCCTTGATTCTGTTTCATTTCGTTAACTTCCATGCCTGGTTTAGTGCTTTCTAGTTGCACTTCCTGTTGGGTTTCCGCTTCCTCGTTCTAAGGTTCTTGTGTCGCTACTGATGTGTCCTCTTTCATGGCCTCTACTTGTGGTTACTGAATATCTTCCAATATCGGTGTAGATTTCACTGGTGTTATCTCTCGGGATGGAATCTCATCGATATCGATGATCTTCAGTTGCTACAACTCATTTTCTTCCAATGGTCCTCGTGTTCGTCAGTCTGGTTGTCTGACCTCGTTCGATGGACTTAGGTGGTTCCCTAGCGGTGAGTGTAAAATGTTTGTTGAGTTTGAAGGACTGTGGTGAGCTCGATGGTCTCGCTTTGTCCCTTCGGGTTGTTGTTGCTCTCTCTGTTCTCCTTTTTTGAATAGACTAGTTACTTCTATGCTCGCGTGTTGTATGGGCTTGTCATGAATATTATTGAAGAAGCTTCCTCCATGATGCGATTAATTCACCATAATTGTGGGTTCAATGCATCTATGGAAGTTTCACACTTTCCATTACTCTTACTTTGTTGTTTCCAGTTGGTGTGTTTAATGTGATGTTCCATCGGTCCTTGTCGTGCCTTAATTCCACTTAGTGTTGTCCTGTCATCCTTCTTTTGCTGATTTTCCATTTCCCGCTCATTTTTCTTTGGCATGTAACTGTTGTTCTTTCCTTTTCTTCATTCATGTTTCAAGCGTCCTATGGATTTTATTTTTTTTATCTCTGTCGTGCTTCATGCTTTTTAGTTTTTGTTTTTTTTTACTGCACGGTGGATGGTTGATTGTCCTTATATAGCTTCAGTCGGCTCCTGTTCATCATTCCTATGTGGTATGAGCCTACTAAATCTCTTATCTGTACAACTCCATCATTTTTTACAGATTTGATCTCATATGGTCCTAACCAATACATTCTCATCTTTCCTGGGTGATGAAATGATTTGTTGTCATAGAGAAATACTAGATCTCCTTCCTTGAAAGTCTTCTTCTTAATGTGTCGATCATGCCATGCTTTGTCTCTGGCCTTATCCACTTGTTGATGGAATCCTTCAAGGATTCGGTCTTCCTCCATTGCTAACAACTAGTTCAATATTTCCTATATTACGTCGCGTTCTGTCATTTGTGTGATAGATTCTATGTGTAAGCTAGGTACTAAACATTCTAATGGCACTACTGCTTCTTGGCCATAGACTAGTTTGAATGGTGTGTGCCCTGTCAAATTTTTTCATGTCGTCCTATATGCCCATAATAATTTTGGTACTTTGAGGTCCTAATCGTCTTTGTTGATGTTATAGATCTTTGTCAGTGCATTCTCTAGAATTTTGTTGAAGGCTTCTACTATGCCATTCGCTTGTGGATGATACCATGTTCTTTTCTGGTGGTGAAATTCAAACTCTTCGAGCATCATGTGGATGGTTCTATTTATGAAATGCATTTCTTGGTCGCTCATCAAAACTCTCGGGCATCACCCAAACCTAGTAATTACTTGTTCAAATAAGAAGTGTGCAGCTGTATCTACGCTGCAATCTTTTACTAGTGCGACTTATGCCCACCTTGTTAGGTATTCCGTCACGGTGATGATGTATCTTTCCCCTGTTCTTTTGGATGGTGGTTTAATTGGTCTCACAAAGTCTATTTCCCATTTATCAAATCCCTGTAATGTCACTTGCGGTCGTAACGACATCTCGTCCCTTCTGTTGGGTTTGCCTACCCTTTGAAAGACATCGCATCCTTGATAGTACTCTTTCGAGTCTCTGTGAATCATTGGCCACCATAATCCTACGTGGAGTACCTTCTTCACAGTATCTTTTCCTACATAGTGTCCTCCTACCAATCCCTCATCGACTTATAAAATTATTGGTCGTTCGTGCTCTAACACGTATCTTCGTAAAATGATATATGCACCCATTTTATATAGATTCCCTGCGATCAGTTGATAGCCGGCTACATGGACTACCAGGTTCTTCTTCTACGTGGTGGTATATTATTGTGGTGTGGTACATGTGCTCAAGTACTGTATGATCTGTGCGAAGTAGTCATCAACAATATGTACTGAGAATAAATGTGCATCTGGTAATTTTTCTTCTAAGTTCGTGGGTTCTTCTCCATTTGTGACTCGTGATAGGTGGTCAGGTCCTGCATTTAGTTTTCCTGATTTGACTATTACTTCGAAGTCAAATTATTTAAATAAAAATAGCCATCAACAAATTATCCCCCCCAACACTGGCTTGTTGACTAGGTATTTTAGGGCTGAGTGATTTGTAAAAATCTTAAAATGTTTTCCCAATAGGTAGTGTCTGAACTTCTGCAGTGTGTAAACCATAGCTAGGCCTTCTCTTTCCATCGTTTTATAATTATATTATGAGTCTGATAGTTTTTTTCTTGCGAATGCTATCGATTGATCCAAGTCTCTTGCTCCTGGTTGCACTACGATAGCTCCTAGTTCTATCATTGATGCACTTACATGCACATGGAATGTCTTTCCCCAGTCTAGAAATACTAATATTAGTGCAGTGACCATCCTTTTTTTCAGGGTATCTAGACCGTGTTGACACTCGTCATTCCATTGGTACTTTGTATCCTTCCTTAACATTTTTTCCATTAGTGTTGTGATCTGCACATATCCTTTGATGAATTTCCGATAGTATCCTATGTGTCCTAATGTCGCTCGTAGATGATGGACTATTTTTGGTGCTGGTAAATTGACGATAACTATGATCTTTGTCGTATCGACCAATAGCCCTCGTTTGCATACTATATGGCCCAATAGTATCCCAAATGGTGTTCCAAATATACATTTCTTTATGTTTAGTGATATCTGACACTATCTACATCATTCTGGCATAAAGTGTAAAACTTCCACATGGGTTTTCAATAGACTATATATTGTCCAGTCATACATGTATTCTTCGAGAAACTGATCGATGGATTCTCTAAATTTTGCAATAACCACAGAGAATATTGTTGGTGCATTCTTCAGTTCAAATGGCATGACTGTATATTGGTAAGATCCCCATTCCGTCATGAACATGGTCTTGTATCTGTCCTCCTATCCTATTTTAATCTGATGGTATCCTGAGAATCCATCAGGGAATGAGTAAGCTTCGTGTCCCCCCACATTCTCTAACACTTCATCCATGAACAGTGTAGGGAATGAGTCATGTAGGCATGCATCATTCAACTTCCTCAAGTCAATGCATATCCTAATCCCTCTTCCTTGTTTCTTATCATGTACGACCATCAGGCTTATCCATTATGATTCCTCGACTGGTTCGATTATGCCGGCTTCGAGCATCCGGTCGATCTCGTCTTTAAATTTTTGTTTATATATGGGGTTCAGTCTGTATGGTCATTGTCTAATTTTCCTCACTTCAGGTCTTTTTGGTATCTTCATCTCTCCCAATTCTCCTGCAATTATACCCTTCATCTCTGTAAATGTTGTAGGAAATAAGTCGTTGTAGTCGCGCAACAATTCTGTGATACTTTCTATTGTTGGCTCATCCCAATAGTCTCCAATGCTTTCCATTTTTTTATGTTCAATTGTTCCAGTGTTAACTTTATTTATCTTGATTGGCATGAAAATAAATTTGGATTCTATGGGTGGTCCCTTCACATCTCTTTCACCTTCTACTTCTTCAATCTAAATGTCGCGCGGGTCATCTTCGTCTGGTGCTTCCTCCTATACATGGTAACATGACAGTAGTTGCTTGATTGTCTTCTTATTTTTCTACTACTCTTTGGTAATAAGATCTATTTCCGGTTCTTCAATAAATATGATTCCTCTAATCGGTTTTAGGGCTGCATCTATGTTGGGGTTCTCATGCTCAAATGAGAAAGTGATGGTAAAGTTTTGTTGCAATGTCGTCCATGTTGTAGTTCCTTTTCGCAATTCTTGATCTGCATACCAATTCGCTGGTATGCCCTCTAAAGTGTGAATGAAGTGGTGAGGCCATTCCTCTAGTGGTTTCATTTTCCACAGTGCTTTGCACTCCTCCAAGTGTTTTGCTGGTGTTCCTAGTCCTTCATATTTTCGTTGTTTGTTGTTTTTCTGTTCTACGTCGAACCTTATGCACAGTAACCACTTACATTGGTACCAATTTTTGACTATCTTCTTGTGTGCGCCCCACCATATTGTGGGTGTGGCCTTGAGTGCTAAATCCAGTGCTAGTAGCCTATGGTTCTCTAATACTTCATCTTCATATTGTGTCAATAATTTTTCCAAATCATTTAGTCCTTGGAAACTGGGTGGTTCTTTTATTTCTATGCCTATCCACAGTATTGCACGGTCTATTATTGCACATCTTCTCGTGGATACTTCATATAGTATCTACTTTTAGTTTTATAACCCAGTGTCTGAATCAGTTGCACATGAAGTAATGTTGCACCAACTGAGTACCCTGTCTACAGTTGGGTTTACGCAATCCTCCTTGCGCACAGTTGTTCTGTACAAATGGTTGATCTCCTCTAACTCCAGGAAAGTGGGTTCTATGAACCTTTCCCCTTCTGATGGATCAAGTGGTTCTATGAACCTGTAATATCTGGATTCAAATGTCATTTTCCTTGTCTTCAAGTTAATTATGGTCTGGTTGTCAAATGCCTAATCTAGACCGAGTAGTCTCGAGTATGGTGTTATTCCATCTACTATTTCGATGACTTCAAAATCTTCTTTAGTGCACACTCCATCAAGATCTACTATTACTCCTTTCAGTCTCCCTATTGGTAGGACCCTATGTTGGTTTGCTAGTTTTAATTGGACATTTGAGTATCCTAATGTTGGCTCTCCCATGCATTTCCAGGTTTTCTTGGGTAGCACATTCACTTCAGATCCTAGGTCCAATATGATGTCTTCCATATTGAAATTCCCAATGTTAGAATTTAGTCTAAATTTTCTACTTGTTCTTCTTCTTGTATGTAGATGATTGACAATTTTCGGTTCTAGCTTTTGTTTCGTCTCGCTGCTACATTTCTCTAGGATTTTTTGCAATATTTTCCCAGATGAAGGATCACTTAATATTTTAATGCATGATTGCAAATTTTTTTTTATAGTACTTACTTGTACCTTGGGTGGAATTTCGTTGGTATGATAAAATGATGGTGGCATTTCGTATTCTGGGGCTTCATGGACTGGTTGCGCAGTGGAAGTTGACGTTGTGTCCACCTTCTGAAATTCTTGTCTGGCTTCCTTAAAAGTATCCTTTTCTTTGGGCACGTCGCACTACTTTTTTGGTTCGGTGTTCTTTACCCATTGGTTCTGTGTGGGTTCTTGTCGGAATACGTCGTTTTCTATCTTCATTCCTCCATGGGTGACTATATTGATGTTTGGTCCATCCTCCCTTGCTTCAATGGAAATCCATTGAACATTCTAGTTGTTCTAGTTCCTCTTTTCCTGGATATTTACTAATAGTGTCAAACATTCCTTTGTATCATGATCTGATGTGTGACAATACATACAAGTCATTGGCAGAAGTGGGCATTCCCGTGCATAATGTCCCAGTTGTTGACATTTATGACATGTGACTAGTCCTCTGCCACATCTAGAACCTCCTTTGGCTCGTCCTCCTCCTCAATAGCCTGCTTGGTCCCCTCTCGACATGTTGTATTGTGGTGCATGATTATACTACGCCGCATTATACTAGGGTTGCGTCGGGTTGTACTATGGTTGTGAATTATTGTATGGTTGTTGTGCACTATTATACTAATATTTCACAGTATTGTAAGGAGCTGGTGCTTGATTGAACTGTGGGGATTCTTTCCCAATCATCATTTCAACTTGTACCCTATATGAATTCGATGTTCTTTCCCGCATCAACTCCATAGTTCTGTAATCTTTGTCATCATGGCCCACTGACTTACAAAAGGTGCAATAAGAATTATTTGGAATTGTCTGGTACTTCTGCATCATCATGTAGTGATAAGGGTCATGACCCATTTTCTTTTATATTCCGCATGATAATCCTCCCTATGGTAGCAGGTTTGGCATGCCAATTGCCATATAATGCATGAATGTTGGACATTCGTTATTGTGGTGTCCTTTCATTTTTCATGTGGTGCACCCAACGGATTCTTGTTTGTCCTTGTTCATATTTTGGTTCAACTGAAATGTTAGGTTCTTCAAATCCTCCTTCAATTCTTCAATAGTTGGGTCCGTCTTCTAGTAATGGTTCTCTTCCAGCTGCAAGGTTTCGTATAAAGCCTCGACCTACGTCTAAAATTTTTGTTGTTGTAAGGGATATTTTAGGTGTGGGAGTAGTAAGTTGGCAAACAGGTGTCGGTGTTGCATCTCAGTCATAAGGTATTTTAACTTCCCCTTTAGTCACTTGAATCTCTGGTCAATCTCCCATACAAACTCTCCTAGTTTTTGTCTTCTCTCGATCATCTCGTTCATGTACTAATCCTCTGAGATAGGCTTCTGGAACTCATTAATTAGTAGCTTCTTAATGTTTTCCAATGTCCTCATCATCCCAGGGGAACTGTTTATGTCTAGGCTCATGTACCATTCTAGTGCGCGGTCTCTTAGTGTGATCACTAGCTGTGCAAGTTTGGTATCTTCATCATTGATCTATTTTTCCTCCCAGATCTTTGCACAAATGAACAAATGCTTCTCAGGATCTTCTGTTGCTTCTCCTTGAAATTATGGTAATCTGATAGTGGGATCGTGTCCTGCCATTCTAAATACTGAATTTCTACCTCCGTCACACAGTGTAGATACTTTACTAATACTGCTTGAACTGGCTCCTCCAGTTGTTTCTCCTATGATAGATGTACTTCTTGTTGTCGCACTTTGTCCAAACTTCGATTGTCTAAATGGTGGTGTTCTCTTTGGTGTATTGGTCTCACACGGGTTTATGGGTTCCACATTGAAATTAATATGGAAAAGATGGCTATCTTCTCCTCCTTTTCTTGGGCCTCTTTTTTTCCTCTCATAGGTTGCATGGAGGATTTCCTCAATCTAATCCATAGCCTGGAGATCCTCTACCTCTTCCTCATCACTTGCCAAGCCATCCTTGATGGCTACAACTCTCTTCTTGGTATTCACCTTATATTGGTAGGGTACTTTGCTATGCATCGTTCCTGATGATGCCAAGATCCACTTAAGTTGGTCATCATCCATCAAGATCGAGTCCAAGAGTTCCTCCTCTTTCTTGCCTTTATCCTCACCTTTGTCCATTTATGCTCTCTCTATCAGTGCTTCCCCGCATCCCCTATCTATGCAAGGAACTCTAGTTGTATGATTCCATTGTCATTACACCTTTGTTATATAGCAATATTTTAATATAAGTATACATTGATCGAATGTACCTTCCACGGGGTCCGCATAAAAATTCCTACTTTGCTGCATTGCATGACTTCATTGTGTCAACTGCAAACTCTGTGATGAAGCCTGCCACAATATTATCAAGCCAAAATTCGACTACACGGGTGACTTTTTTGTTCACCTGCTGTAACTGCTCAACCTGTATTGGGGTCCAATCTAGTTGTTAGATCCGGTTCGTCGCATGGTTATCTTTCAACCTTAGTATCCACTCCCGTAGTAGGTGAGGAAAATCACAGAAAAAGACTTCGTGTAAATCCATAAACACGTATCTATCCAAATATTTGTAAGGTGTGATGCTAGGGTTTCAATTATCTTTCTAGGGAAACTCTAGCTCTTTGGTTCTCAACCAGCCTTCGATTTATGCTTTCGTGGGGTTCCACGGTCTCAACATTCCCTTATAATGTATTAGCGGTATTCTGGTTTCACTCATTCATTTCTCATGCATTCTATCTCATCTAATCAGTCCTCTATTGTTCCTCTTAACACGACAATGAAACCATTTGTTGGTTTAATGAATGACTCTTCCCTACTACCTGCGTTGTTAACCCAAGGGTCATATCTTTCAGGGTACCAACAAAGCCTAAAACTATCAGCCCACACAGAATGCATTGCACAGTCTCAACTGAGATAGATTTAAATGGGTGGTTGTAATAATCAGGTGTTTACAGCCTAGGATTGACTGAGAGATATCGAATATGTATTATGAACCATTTATTATAACTTGTGTTACAAACTACTGTTATTATCTTTTATATTTTGACCTCCATGGCATCTTTTATTGATATCCCAACAACAATTAACCAAGCAATATAATAACTTATTCATTCATTACACAAAACGTTTAAATACTAAAAGTATGACAAATATATGCATGCATTCATCACATTACAAAGATATTATTGTGGTTCACCCCCTCCTGGGCTACGTCCATAAAGATTTGGCTCTTGGCTCTCTTATTATGGTAGTTCTGCAATTCTTGCGCTGCACGCTTACAACTCTCCTTAGATGGCTAAGATATATATGTGGTGAACTATATCGCACCAGGATCCTCGGCCTACGATCTAATCCTAAAGATATACCTTCTCTCCTCCCCTCTAGTTCAACTTCTTTAAAAAAATAGTTCATCTGATCAAAAAAATTGCATACCATATCAACCTCTACAAAAGTAGCGAACCGACCCTTCCTATGATACCTACATATCTATATTTATATCTATCGGGATCTTCAACCATTTACACAAAACCTTACAAAAACCCTAACCCTATTGTTGTTAGGTCTTCCTTCTCTACATGTATTCTTTTCTTCCTTCCAGTTATCACCTCCTTCTTGCATGCGCGTGTGCTGTGCTTCTTACTAGTTGTCACTTTCCTCTTGCATGCTTTCTTTCCCATGATTTCTCTTTCAGCTGTCATTCTTCTTTGTGCATGATTTGTTTCCCACTTCAGCCTGCTACCAACATCTTTTGATTAATTTTTTGCTGAATCATAACTCAGAAAAGTTCAAATATTGTTTGCCAAACTTCTAATCGCGAGCCACTAGAAATTAATGACATTAATAATCGATCTACGGTGATCATTCAAAATAATATCTTGGACCACCACATAAATATTTTTCATTAAGGATTGTTAATACTTCGTCAGTAGAGATATTTATGAAATAGATGAAATTAAGTGAAAATATATATTGCAGTTTGAATTTCATCTTGCGTTTTCACAGAAAAAAAGTTTTCGAGATAAGAAGTTGTGAATTTCTTGTGACAGGAAACAGAGTGCTGAGCTCGTGATACCATGGCTCCATGGAAAGAAGCTAAAGCATCTGGTGAAGGTTCTAACCCAAACACAGACATCATTTTAGACACTTAGAAGCTAAAACACCACGAAAAAATGGACGCAAGTATTAGATATTCTAGAGCATGAATTGATCAACTGCCTAGATGATTCAGGTGATGAGGAGACTAAGACCCAGGCTACAAAATACAAAATTGTCGCTCATTCAGAGCTACATAAAATAGCAACATAGCCCAGTCTCACTCTTTATAACAATATGATTGTTTGGGCGTTGGATAATGTCGACCTTTCAACCAGAACCATCTGCAATTCACAAAAAGTCATGATTGGTTCTTTCCAGCCGAAACATTTCTAGGTGATGTACAAACTATCCCTGGTCCATAATTACATTTATAATGCCACTTTATTAATGGATTTCGACATAAAATAATGTGTGCAATATGGCAAGAACTTACTTGATTTGATCAAATATTGGTGCTCACGTCCTGAGATGTTTAGAGCAAACATCCATGGAATATATGTTGTTGCCTCTTTAGAGCCTCACATGATGTATATAGCCATGATTATGTGTATACTTTACGAGAAGGAAACAACTGCCCATTTCTTCTTACCATGGGTACCCATCATGCATACAATAACAGAGGGGTATTCCTTCAATTGGGATAAGATATTATCTGACAATTTGGTTAGGGAGATCACAAAATATCAGTCATTGAGAGCCAAGGGACAACCTGCCCCATTTTACATGTCGACATATATCATGGATGTCATTTGTTTTATGACACCATTTCTTTTGATGGGATGGAGCTGGACTCCAACTAGTAGTGAGCCAATACATTTTTATCATTCGAAGACATGGGAGGATAAAACAAGATATTTATTCTATGAAATCTGCAATTATGTGGTGGTGTCGATGCATATCGCCATATATGGATGCTCACCCCCTAGGATTTTTGAAAAAATAGTGACTAACCGGGGGAAGATAGTGGATTGGTATATTGAAGAGAATTTCTCGTACATTAGGGTTTTGGGCTGTGTTGTTCTTCCACATGCCTTACCAAAGTTTTTACCAGATCGATTGGTGTGTCTTACACATGAAAGTTGCACACCTAGGTACCTCGCACTAAGTGTTGTAAAGTGTCATATAAGTGTCTCATACACCTTGACACCATGGAATAACTTATTTCACAATCCCTAGTTAATGTGGAGGAGGGATATATTATATGAAGGCCAAAATACCAAGTACACATGAATTATTATTAATATTCATGGAAAAGAAATTGATTAAGTGTGAGAATCAAGTGAACATGAAATATTATTAATATTCATGGAAAAGAAATTAATCAAGTGTGAGAATCCACTTCACATTTGGTTTCTTATTTTTTAGGGAAGGTGGAGGATCTCATGGATGGTTGAAATATTTCCTCAAAATCCTTGAGAGATATTTCCTCCACAAAATCCTTAAGAGATATTTTCTCCCTAAATATCTTAGAGATCCCTTTCTTAGTGGATCTGATGAGAAATCCTCTCCATGGTGGTTAAGCCTCCAAATTCTATATAATGAGGGGTTTCCATGGAGGAGGGGGAGAGAGGAGTTTAGAGATACCAAACTTATGATCTCATGAGAAGTGGAGGAGAATAATCAGTGAAAGTATTGCCATTCTGATCGTGGATATTTTGAGAAAGGGTTGGACAAGGAGAGCTTGATGAAGCTATTTCACTCACATCTATGGTTGTAAGTAACATTTTGTTCTCATTAATACAATCAATGATTGGCCTGTTTCTTTCAAACTTATACTTGTTTCATATAAGTTTGTCTGCAATAGATGGATCTATGTTTTAGCTAATCTCAATAGAGTAGGAAGTTTTTTATATTTTTGTTTGTCTTGCAGGACCTACCGAGGAGCTCAAGGTCGAAGCTCATCCTGGACCTTGTAGGAAAAAATGATGTTCATAAGGTACACACATTCCTCCTTATCTTTTGTTCACCAGCTTGATTAGATCTAAAAGGAAGTCAGTGTCCATGTTAAGAACCTTCTGTCTTAGAGTTAAGGGTCTAGCTCTCAAGAGGAAATCTACCAGTCCGCAAAGAGATTTTCCTACAACAGAAATTGGCAACTCCACTGGAGAGGAAATCTGATTTGTGTTTCCTTTCCCATATCTTGTCTTGGACCTTTTCCCACTCATTTGATATTCTCCATTGAATTTTGTATTCTTAGAATGGTTTGATTGCCTCTTTGTGTCATCATAATCACCCTGATTGGCTGAATTTTGTTGAATTTTTGAGTTTCTGGAATTTTTCCTGAGCATTTTGAAGTAGGGCACTCTCCTGCCTTGTTATCTGAGCACCAACGCTCCCTGAAGGTCTTATACAGAGCGTTATAATGCTCCAGTGCCCCTTACACCAGAGTGCTCCCATTTTTTGTGGAAAATCTTCTAGTTTTTCAAATTTTTGGGTTCAGTTTTTGCTTTGTACATTTGCTAAGGGTCTCATACTTTCAGTCCATCTTGGTATTGGCCTTCAGTACCTTGTTTTCTAAGGATTCATCCTCTTTTGTTCAGAATTTTTTACATTTTTCCTTACTTTGCAATTTGTCCTTTATGATTTGGAGCCAATTTGTCGTTTTCCTCTCTTATCTCACTGAGTGAAAACTGTGGTGAAGGACATCAGAAATCTATGAATCGTCTCATTTGGTTCTTTGAGGTCATTTTTCTTAAGCATCTCTCTTTTGTGTGAATTGTTTGATTTTCTTTGTTATCTTTTTTTTTCTTTTTGCTTCTTGTTTCGATCATAGCAAGAGGATATGTTGTTTGTGTGAAATTTGCTTATGCTTGTCCGAATCTCCTTGTTAGTTGGCAGCAGAAGTTTTGCATTGAATTAATCATCATTCACATACAAACAACAAAGATACATCTTAGTGATTGGTTTGCATATTAGAAGGCATTTCTGAAATGTTTTAGCATTACATTAGATTCAATTGAGAAAAAATTAATTGAGGATATTCCATATTAGTGTTTGATAGTGAAAACAACTCTTTCTCTTTCCCTTAAATAAGCATTCATTGAAAAGATATGATTGCTTATCATCTTTTATGCATGTTTTGGGAATTGAGTCATCATTCCATCAGTTTCACTTTCATACACCCTTTGAGTAAAGAATAGCTATAAAATGAACGCTAATTAAAAAATTATCTAGAACATTTTTTATTTTTAGGATCTTCCACCAACATTAGACTAGGATTAGCACTTTGGATTAGGTTGTGAGTACAACTCTACAAAGTTTTCAAAACAAACATTAGCATCCTGAGCTAGGGAGAGTCAAATCCAATTGTCGTATAGGTTTTCTGGGATCCCCTTCTCACACAGGGCTTACGCACGAGGTCACATTCAGGCGAATTATAGAGATTATCCCTCAATGGTTTAGTTGTTTGTAGTGGTCAGATCATATATTGGGGGTCACTTGAAGGTATACCCACTATTATGCGTGGGAGCCTCTCAGGTTGATTTCAGACATGTTATCCTACCCATACATTTGGATCAGACTATTGACTATACCCGCCTAGGGACTAACTATGAATTGGTGTCTTTAGTTTCCATAATCTTTAGGTACTTACAAAAGGTGATGGTGAAGGGAAGTCTCATTGCACCTGGAGTAGACATTGGTCAAACTCACTCGGGCTCCTTAGAGGGTAAATCCACAATTACTGCATGGAAGCTTGCACCAAGGTGAAAGTCTGTTAAGCAGGTCACCATTGTAACTATTCCACCATATCCTATCCCCTTCTCGACTTGATCACGCGACATTGGATTTCATCACCAACTAGTACGCTCATTGAGAGAAGTTTTTGTTTTCTTGGTTGATTCCTAGATTTTATTAGCATATGTTGTTTCTTTTTGTTAGTTGGCCCTAGATTTTTAGTGTGTTATGTTATTCTCCAAAATTGAGCCTGTAGATGATAAAGGTCTTCGTTGATCATGTAGGATGAAAGGGATTCCTCCGGAAGGCTATCAACCCTTACCTCCTAACCCTCCATAAGACAACTATTGTAGAGAGGTAGAAAATCAATCGGACACTGGAAGTGTTATTGCTCCTTCGTTAGATGACTCAGAAGGTGCTTTGGTCATGGTTGAAAATCCCATTCTTCACACTAAATATGTGTCAGTAACTCCTCTCGAACCACTTTTTCTTCGTTTAGACTCCCTTGGGAATGTCATAGATGAAGAGGTCCCATGATTACCAGAGATAAATTTTACTGAAACATATATGGGATCCACAGAACCAACCTTTGGTGATGAGTATAGGACTCCTGTTCGTCCTAGCACCATAGTAGATACAAATCCCACACCTACTCATTCTATATGGAGGACTTCATCGGGATGTGATCTCTATGAAAATTTTGAATCCAACCTTTTCATCCTCATGACCCTCCTAGTGAAACAGGACCATCCGGTCAAACCATGAATCACCCAGTCGATTAGGTCATTAACCCTACTATTACATCAGCACAACTCCATCCTAATGCTGGACTCATCACCTCTACTCATCTCCAAGGCACTTCAATCCCTACCCCTATCTTTACAAGATTTTCCTCTACCACTTCACATGTTCCACATAATACTGTTGGGACATCTTTTCACCCGAGAATGCAAACCCCTACCAACCAAACACAATCGGATGGAGGTAAACCACCATCTAACGAACCTTTCCCTCCTGAAGGACTGCCATTCTATGGTGGGCCTACCCCTACCAGGGGATAGCCCCCTTTTCATGCTCCTCCTGGACGGCAACCTCTGTTTGCTAGTCATACCCCGGTCATTAATCCACCGCTGGCAGGGGGGCAACCTTCGTTTTCTAGAAACCCTTCACAGTCTTAGGGAGTATCTTTAGGAGGAACTTTTATTCAACCTCATGTTGAGGGGAACTCATATCATAACCCACTAGGAGGAGTATCAAATATTGTTCCTTATGGAACATCTTACGGACAACCTTATCTGGGCGGCATCCCAAACACCACCTGGAGTTCTCCAGGACAACAGTCTTATCCTCCTCGTGGGTCTAATGTGTATCCACCTCCAGGATCTACTCCTTACCACCCTCAAGGGAAAAATGTTTATTCTCCTAATGGGAAAGCAAATCACTAGGCCTATAATGATCATAACCCACTAGGTTATGCAAATGTTTCTGATCCATCATCGAATCCTGCTTATCCTGGCTAGCAACAACCGTATGTAGGAAGACCTGCTGGTTACAACTATCCACCTAACCCAGTTTATGGTCTTACTGGTGTTCTTATGCCGCACCATTACCATCTGCAAGTTAACCGACAACTATCATTCCTTGCGACTCTAGATCTCCCCGACTTGTCTCGGTTAACTAATGATCATATTTTTCATTCACCGGTTTGGCCATTCATTCTAGCTAAAATTCCTTCTGATATTCCGAAATTTGACAAAAAATATGGCGAAGATCCAAACAACCATGTGATGACTTTCCATTTGTGGTGTTCATCAAAATCCCTCATGGATGATTTTGTACATTTGCGTCTTTTCCAGCGAACACTTACAGGCTCGGAAACAAAGTGGTATATTGAACTACCACATGCTTCTTTTCATAATTTCAATTCCCTTGCCATGTCTTTCCTCATGCACTTTCAACTACCTATTCTCTACAAGATGGGTACTGAACTCTTGACCTCCCTTCGTCAAACTGACTCCGTGCATATCTCTGACCATATTCATGAGTGGAGACGATGGCGAAGGATGATCAAGGTAATCATTCCTGACATATTATTGGTGGAATGGTTTACTAAATCACTTTTACCCCCAATTTCTCATGATGTCACTATGGGTGACATAGTCACTGAGGAAGAAGCCATTTCTTGGGCTCAGTACTTAGATTTGGTTTATTCACAATCTGGTACTTTGTATGATTTGCTTCCGAATACTGCTCGAGCTAATACCGATCCATCTAAGCTGTTATCCTCATCTCATGTGGATGGTGTTATCGGTTCTGTAAAAAATCAATCTACTTCCCAATCGACCACACTCTCCTCTACCTCCCCCCAAAATCAAATTTCTGAGGTGAATGCAGCTCAATCTACCCCTTCACAACAATCTAGAGGTAAGAAGAAGACAAAGAATAAATAAAAAAGTAACAATGAACAACCAAAAAATCAAACTCAAACACTTGCTACTGAAAAGAAACCACAACGGAAACTGGAATTCCCGTGTATCATTTATGGTGACGATCACTACACTCGAGACTGTCCACATCGTAATGAAGTGCCCAAACTTTTCTAAGGAAATTCACAACCCACTATGATTACTCATCCTTTTCCACAACAACAATCCATGGTTGCTCAAACCCCCTCTCCTGGGGGTAGTTCTAGCCATCCTCATGATGAGGCCTCATATGTTTAATGGGATTAATTTGACCACTCTCTCTAAGACATACGACACACCAGGTAACCCTGACAAAGGAAAATACACTAACGGTACTGGTACTTTACTAGATCCATCACTGTCCTCTGTTAGTCTTCCAACTGTTAATCCTCCGTCTGGACCACTTCAGATTGTGAAACCCATGTTTGAATCTATCTTACACCCTCCTAATAGAACCATCTGTAAAGATACCTTTAATCCTAGTTCACGTGCCGCCCATAACTACAACATTGTTGAAGATTTGGCTCAAGCACCGTGTGTTATGTCTGCGTTAGAAGTTCTACATCACTGCCCCAGTCAACGTAGAACAATATTGGCTTTTATTCACGTTGTTGATCTTGATTCATCCAACCATATCATGTTTGACCTGGAAAATTATGCATCTCGACTCTCCCACCAACTTTCTTTCCAAGTTGATGTTGTTGTTCACAATAAAAAAATCCACCAAACTATTTTGGATGAGGGAGCCTCAAATTGTGTCATGTCTTTAGCATGTTGTAAAGGCTTAAAATCACCCACACTTAACAAATTCCCAATGATGTTACGTGCCTTTGATGGGCAAGGTTTTCATCCCCACAGGCTTTATAGTCCCTGCCCATCCAATTGGGTGGCAAAACTGTTACTGTTGATGTCGAGGTGGTCAATGCTCCCCTTGATTACAACTTGTTACTTGGAAGAAGTTGGTTTTATGCTATGACTGTCATTGCCTCATCGGTCTTTTGATGTGTACAATTTCCTCATCGGGGAAAATTTTTCAATGTTGATCAATTGGATTTCTGCACGACTGATGCTCGTGCTCCTGCTACCAACAATATTCCTTTCCTGGGAGACCACAAGATCATGTATGAAAGTGTTGGTGTTGGCTTACTAAAATATTCTAGCCTCATGGATACCTTCCCTACACCACTTCCACTGAATACACATCACATTTCCACCATCAATATGATTTCGACCACAACTTATCAATCTTTGGAATCATCTAACCCTTGGATTGTACCTAGTCCGTTGGAATTCGATGCACTTGGTGACACCGTGCCACTTAGTCCAGCTGAAA
>ML859081.1:34646-49924 GCA_009831015.1 Picea engelmannii | reverse complement strand
GACTAAGTTTTTATGTGCACGAGACTGTACCTCATGGTTGACACTAACTTGCAATTTGTGTAGTGCCCTTGATGGCATCTGTGTCAAGAACAATTGGATGTGGTCCAAATCCTTTAGGGGTGTCTACCCCATGATTTCATCCATGCCCAACATGTTAGGTTTGATGTAAATAGTTGCATTTGCATGGAGTGGAATGGGTCTCTTTCTTCTACCTCTACTGTTTCTTTGGCCTGTATTGTCGATGTGCTGCATGATCAAAATCTTCTGCTAAAAAATCATGGACCATTCTGGAGATCGTTTCCCCATCATCCTTTGTGATCATATAGTCTGGAAATTCTTGGTGTGCCTTTGATTTCTTGCGTGCACCTCCTTCCTGTGTGGCTGGTCTCTTATGTCCCCCTAGTTCCTATGTGATGGGGTTTGGGGTGGTCTCTCACACTCGCTTAGCTTGTTTCGGTTGTCCGTTGGTCGGCTGTGTAGTCTCTTTCCTCCCCTTCTGGGTCCCTTTCTTCTTGGGCCCTTTGTCTTCCTGAGTTAGATTTCCTTGGACCATTCGTGGTTTCTTGGGCACTTGGATTTCCAGAGGCTGTGTTTCTGCTTGTTCTTCCTCTCCTTCTATTGTTGTTTCCGACACTTCTCGGGTAATGGTTGGGATCCTCCATTCATCAGGCCATTCGCTAATGGCCATGTCGATATCACCCTCTGTGATGCAGTAGCGCATTTGTAGCCATTTTTTATCTGGATCCTACCTTGGTTGTATCCACATTATCTGTCTTGTGGCCTAGAAATTGGTGATGTCCGCATATTGTGCGATAGCCTCTCGTGTTATTCTCCATGATCAGTTGATAGCTTCATGTATTTCCCATAGGTATTCTTCGAATATGACCATGTTCTCCCCCTTATGCCTGGCCTGTGGCCCAGATATTAGTAACAGGTATCTCACTCTCGCTGGCTATGGTCTGGTACAAAAGATCACATACCCTGGTTCTCGCCATCCCATGAAGGCTATCAGGGTAATCAACCATGAGTAATGAAACTCTACTCCTAAGTCCTGTGCATCCTTGCAGTCCTCTTGAAACAAGTTCAATAGATATGGCACCCAGCTCATAGAGGTGCCTTCTGCACATTGAGCTGCAACTAAAATGAATCTTGTTGGCATTTTCGGAGCAATTTTCAGAGTAATTTGCAAGATAATATATTTGCGCCCAGTTGTGTAGCTACGTTGTTGATTCGTTTGATTATTATGCACCTCATCCCTCTAGCGGTTCCATATTTCTTCTTCATTTCTTCTACCAATGTTTTCTCCTTGGATTTGTCGTCCAGAATCAATGCGAGATCCATACCTCGGGTTGGTAACCCTATGATTTGTGTGATAAGCTCAATAATTATGGGGCTAGGTTTGTCCATCCATATGTCCCCCTTCATGTGTGATTGCTAACAACTTCTTGACGCATGTTGTCGCATACTGGCCTCTACCAAAATGTGGTAACTTCAACAAACCTAATATTCCTTTTATGTCCAGCCCAGCAGCCCACTGGCGTGGCTGGTTAATCATTTATCCAAGTTGGTTTACGATTATGGTATGCATGAACACCCTCTGTGGAAGTTCCAGGAACTTGGCTTCGTCTGATATGTCATGGTCGGAATACTTGAACTTCCCGACATGACCTAGTAGATCTGGTTCTACCTGTACTCCAGCTGGTATGTGTGGTAATATAATTTCTGTTGCAGGTTTCTTACGGGGTGATATCGGTATCTGAACTCTTTCTTCCTGTTGCAATGGCTAGTTCGAAGTTCCAACAACTTTTGATTGTTCCCCCATCATCCATTTTGGCCAAGCCAAGGCATTGGAAGCGATCTCCTCTGTTAGTTGTCCTGAGATGGTCATTTGCGACTCGGTTGGTTGCGCTGGTGCTTCCAAATTTTGTGCCCTTTCGTTAACCTCCAGGGATGCTTCGGTGCTTTTTGGCTGCACTTCTTGTTGGGTTCCCACTTCCTCGTTCTGTGACACCTGCGTTGCTGCTAGGATATCCACTTTAATGGCCTCTGCTTATGGCTACTGAATTTCTTCTAGTATCGATGTAGAGTTCACCGGTATCCTCTTGGGGGATGGGATTTTGTCGATGTCAACGATATTTGGTTTTTGTTGTTCATTCCCTTCCAGCGGTCCCCGTGACCTAGTTTGAACCCTGGTTGGTCTGGCTGTCTGAATTGCTTCTGTTGGCTTCAGTGGTGACATAGTAGTGACTATCGAACATTTTCTAAGTTTGAATAATTTTTGGGAGTTCTCTGGTCTTCCTCTGTTCATTCTGGATTTTATTGTTCTCGCTCTGTTTTCCTTTTATGAATAGACTAGTCGCTCCCGTGCTCATGTGTTGTATCGGATGGGCACAAATCTTGTCGAGGATGCTTCCTCCATTATTTGTTTAATGCCTCATAACTATGGTTTCAATGCATATGTAGCGGTTTTGTACTTTCCATTACATTTTCTTTGTCGTATTATGTTGGAGTGTTTAATGTGATGTCCCATCGGTTCTTACCTTGATTTAATTCCACTTAGTGTTGTCCTGTCATACTGCCTTTGTCGACTTTCTGTTTCCCTCTTATTTTCCTGCTGTATGTAAATTTTGTACGTTCTTTTTCTAAATTTGTGTTTCGAACATTATGTGGCCTTTCTCTCTCTGGCGTGCTGCGCTCTTTTTAGTCTGGTTTCCTTTTTGTTCTCTTTTTTATTTAATTTTTTTTTTTTTACTGGGTGGTGGGTGGTCGACTGTCCTTGTACAGTTTCAGTTGGCTCCCATTGGTTTCTGTGCCCGCTAAATCTCTTAGTTGTACAACTCCTCCATCTGTGACATATTTTACCTCGTAAGGTCCTAACCAATGCATTCTGAGCTTCCCCGGGTGCTGAAATGACTTGTCGTCGTAGATAAATATTATATCTCCTTCCTTAAATTTTTTCTTCTTGATGTGCCGATCGTGCTAAGATTTATCTCTTGCTTTCTGCACTTGTTGATGGAATCCTTCCAGCATTTAGTCTTCCTCCATTGACAATAATTGATTCAGTCTTTCCTGTACTATGCCTCGTTTTATCATCTGTGTGATAGCTGCTATGGGTAAATTGGGTACTGAAAATTCTAATGGAACTATTGCTTCTTGGCCATAGACTAGCTTGAATGGTGTGTGCCCTGTCAAATTTTTTCATGTGGTCTTATACGCCCATAATATTGTTGGTACTTTGAGGTCTCAGTCATCTCTGTTGATGTTACAGATCTTTGTTAGTGCATTCTCTAGAATTTTGTTGAAGGCTTCTACTGTGCCATTTGCCTGTGGGTGATATGGTGTGCTCTTCTTGTGATGAACTTAAAACTCTTCAGTCAGTGCACAGATGGTGTTGTTTATGAAGTGTGTGCCTTGGTCTCTCAACAAAACTCTTGGGCACCCAAATCTAGTGATGACTTGTTCGAACAAGAAGTGTGCAACTATCTCTGTGCTACAATCATTTACTGGTGCAACTTCCACCCATCTTGTTAGGTATTCCGTCATGGTGATAATGTATATTTCCCTTGTTCTTTTGGATGGTGGGTTAATCGGTCCCACAAAGTCGATTGCCCATTTATCAAATGCCTGTAATGTAACTTGTGGTCGTAGTGGCATCTCGTCCCTTCTGTTGGGTTTTCCTACCCTTTGACAAACATTGCATCTCTGACAGTACTCTTTCAAGTCCCTATGAATCGTTGCCCACCATAGTCCTACGAGTAGTACCTTCTACGTGGTATCGTTTTCCTGCATAATTCCCTCCTACGATTCCCTCGTGGGATTCTGCTAAAATTCTTGGTCATTCGTTCTCTAATACATACATTTGCAAGATGTTGTCTGCACCCATTTTGTATAGGTGTCCTGTGATCAGTTGACAGTCAACTGTGTGAAATACCAAGTTCTTCTTCTGCATGGTGGTATATTCTTGTGGCACAATACCTGTGCTTAAGTACTGAATGATCTCTATGAAGTAGTCATCAACAATCTGTACTGAGAATAACTGTGCATCCAAAAAGGTGTCTTCTGGATTCGTAGGTTCTTCTCCATTTGTGACCCTGAACAGGTGGTCAAGTCCTGCAATCAGTTTCCTTGGTTTAACTATTACTTCAAAATCAAATTCTTGAAATAGAAGTAACCATCGATAGATTCTCCCCCCCAACATTGCCTTGTTAACTAGGTATTTCAGGGCTGAATGATCTGTAAACATATTAAAGTGTTTTCCCAATAAGTAGTGTCTAAAATTTTGTAGTGCATAGACCATATCTAGGCCTTCTCTTTCTTTCATGTTATAATTCTATTCCAAGTCTGATAGCTTTATTCTCGCGAATGTTATCGGATGATCCAAGTCTCTTACTCCTGGCTACGCTAAGATAGCCCCCAGTGCTATCGCTAATGCATCTACATGCACGTGGAATGTCTTTTCTGAGTCTAGAAATACTAATATTGGTGCAAAAACCATCCTTTCCTTCAAAGTATCCATACCATGTTGACACTCGTTGTTCCATTGATATTTTGTATCCTTCCTTAACAGTTTTTCTATTGGGGCTGTGATCTGTGCATATCCTTTGATGAATTTCCTGTAGTATCCTATGTGCCCTAAGGTTTCTCTTAGCTGTCAGACTGTTTTTGGTGCTGGTAAGTTAACAATGATGACGATCTTGGTTGGATCCACTAACAAGCCTTGTTTGCATACTATATGGCCCAATAATATCCCAAATGGTGTTCCAAATATGTATTTCTTGATGTTTAGTGATATCTGGCATTGTCTACATCTTTCTAGCATTAGTCGTAGCACTTCCACATGGTTTTTCAACAGAGTGTAAACTGTCCAGTCGTTCAGGTATACTTCAAGAAACTGATGGATGAATTCCTTAAATTATTCGATGACCAGTCTAGAGAATGTTGCGGGTGCATTCTTCAATCCAAACGACATGACTGTGTACTGATAAGATCCCCATTTCTTCGCAAACATGGTCTTATGTCTGTCCTCCTGTGCTATATTAATCTGATGGTAGCTTAAGAATCCTTCAGTGAATGAGTAAGCTTCATGTCCCCCACATTCTCTAACACTTCATATGTGAACGGTGTAGGGAATGGGTCGTGTAGGCATGCATCGTTCAACTTCCTCAATTCGACAGATATCCTAATCCCTCTTCCTTGTTTCTTGTCCTGTACTACCATTGGGCTTATCCATTCTGATTCCTCAACTGGTTCGATGATGCCAGCTTCGAACAACTGATCGATCTCATATTTAAATTTATGTGTATATATGGGGTTCAATATATAGGGTCATTGTCTAATAGGTCTCACTTCAGGTCTGAGTGGTATCTTCATCTCTCCCATTTCTCCTGCTATACCCTTCATCTCTGTAAATGTTGTGGGAAAAAGGTCGCTATATTCATGCAACAATTTTGTGATGATTTCTACCATTTTCTCATCCTAGTAGTCTCCAATGCTGGCCATTTTGGGTTGTTCAGCTATCCCAATGTTGAATTTCTTTACCTTGATTGGCGCGACAATAACTGTTAATTCTATGGGTGGTCCTTCCAAATCTCTTTCACCTTCTACTTCTTCGATCTGAATGTCATGTGGGTCATCTTCATCTAGTTCTTCCTCCTTTACATGATAACATGACAGTAGCTCCTTGACTATCTGTTTATTTTGCTATTTTTCTTATATGATAAATTCTATTTCCGATTCTTCGATGAATATTAATCCTCTAATTCATTTGAGAGATGCGTCTATGTTGGGGTTCTCATTCTCGAATGAGAAAGTGATAGTAAAGTTTTGTTTCAATGTCCTCCATGTTGTAGTTCCTTTGCACAATTTTGGGTCTGTGTACCACTTTGCTGGTATTCCCTCTAAAGTATGTATGAAGTGATGAGGCCATTCCTCTGGTGGTGTCATTTTCCACAGTGTTTTTCACTTCGCCAAGTGTTCCATTGGTGCCTCTTGTCCTTGGTATTTCTATTGTTTGTTGTATTCTTGTTCAGCACCGAACCTTATGTGCAATATTCACTTACATTGATACCATTCTGTAATGATCCCTTTATGTGTGCCCCACCATCTTTTTGGTGTGGCCTTGAGTGCTAAGTCAAGTTCTAATAGTCGTTGGTTTTCTAATACTTCGTCTTTGTATTGTGTCAAGAATGTTTCCAAATCATTTAGTCTGTGGAAACTGGGTGGTTCTCTGATTTCTGTGCCTACCCATCTTACTGCATGGTCTATTCTTGCACATCTTCGCATGGATACTTTGTGTAGTCTCTATTGCCATTTTTCTAACCCGGTGTCTGAGTTTGTTGCACATGAAGTAATGTTCCACCAACTGAGTAGTTTGTCTGCAGTTGGGTTTACATAATCCTCATTGCGTGTAGTTTTTCTGTACAAATTTTTGATCTCCTCTAAGTCCAGGAAAGTGGGTTCTATGAACCTCTCCCCTTCTAACAAATCCAGTGGTGTTATGACCCTGTATTCTCCGGATTCAAATTTCATTTCCTGGTTTTCAAATTTATTATGGTCTGGTTGTCAAATGCCTAATCCAAACCAAGAAGTGTCGAGTAAGGTGTTGTGTCATCCACTATTTCAATGAATTTGAAGTCTGCTTTAGTGCGCACTCCATCAATATCTATTGTCACTCCTTTTAGTCTACCTATTGGTAGGACTCTATGTTGGTTTGCTAGTTTTAATTGGACATTTGAGTATCCCAATGTTGGCTCTCCCATGCATTTCCAAGTCTTCTTGGGTAGCACATTCACTTCAGATCCTAGGTCTATTATAATTTCTCCCATGTTGAAATCTCAAATGTTAGCATTTAGTTTAAATTCCCTACTTGTTCTTCTTCTGGTGTGTAGGTGATTGACAGTTTTTTGTTCTAGTTTTTCTTTCGTCTCGCTGCTACATTTCTCTAGTATGTTTTGCAATATTTTGACAAATGAAGGATCACTTAGTACTTTCACGCATGATTGCGAAAAGCCTTTGATTGTACTTACTTGTCCCTTAGTTTTCATTCCGTTGGTATGATCCAATTATGGAGGCATCTCATATTCTAGGGATTCCTTGAATGGTTACGCAGTTGAAGTCGATGTTGTGTCCTCCTTCTAAAATTCTTGTCTGTCTTCCTTGAAAGTCTCCTTTTCTTTTGGTGTGTAGAACTGATTTCTTGGTCTGGTGTTCTTCTTTACCCATTGGTTCTGTGTTGGTTCCTGTCGAACTTCATCATTTCCTGTTTTCGTTCCTCCACGAGTGACTATATTGATGTTTCGTTTGTCATCCCTAGCTTCGACTAAAATCCACTAGACATTATGATTGTTCCAGTTCCTTTTCTCCCGAATATTTACTAGTAGTGTTGGACATTCCTTTGTATCATGGTCTGATGCATGGAAATACATACAAGTTGTTGGTGGAAGTGGAAATTCTCGTGCATAATGTCTCGGTTGTTGAAAATTGTGACATGTGACTGGTCCTCTACCACATCCGAAACCTCCTCTAGCTCGTCCTCCTCCTCCATATCCTGCTTAGCCACCTCTCGGCATGTTATATTGTGGTGCCTGATTATACTGCATGGTATTGTATTGGGGTTGTGTCGGGTTGTACTGTGGTTGCACATTGTTGTATGGTTGTTGCATAGTATTGTACTGTTGCTACGTAGTATTGTACTACTGTTGTGCAATATTGTATGGAGTTGGGGCTTGATTGAACTGTGGCACTTCTTGCCCAGTCATAATTTCGGCCTGTACCCTGTATGCATTTGATGTTCTATACCGTATCAACTCCATAGTTCTATAATGTTTATCATCGTGGCCTATTGACTTACAAAAGGTTCAATATGAATTCTTCGTAACTGTCTGGTATTTTTGCATCATCATGTAGTGATAAGGGTCGTGACCCGATTTCTTGCATATTTCGCACCATAATCCCCCCTGTGGTAGCAGATTTGGCATACCTATTTCCATATACTACGCGAATGTTGGGCATTTGTTCTTGTGGTGTCCTTCCATCCTGCATGCAATGCACCAAACATATTCTCATTTGTCCCTATTCTTATTTTGGTTCAGCTGAAATGTTAGATTCTTCAAATCCTCCTTCAATTCCTCAATATATGGGTCCATCTGCTGGTACTGGTTCTCTTCCAGTTGCAAGGCTTCCTGTAGAGCCTCTGCCTACATCTGAAATTTCTGTCGTCGTAAGGGATATTTTAAGTGTGGGAGTAGTGAGTTGACAAACAAGTGTCGATGTTGTATCTCGGTCATAAGGTATTTTAGTTTTCCCTTTAGTCGCTTGAACCTTTGGTTGATCTCCCATACCGACTCTCCTAGTTTTTGTCTTATCTCGATCATCTCATTCATGTATTGATCCTCTAAGCTCGGCTTCTGGAACTCATTAATCAGTAGCTTCTTAATGTCTTCCAGTGTCCTCGTCATCCCAGGGGCACTTTTTGTGTCTAGACGCATGTACCAATCTAGTGCGTGGAGCATAATCGCTAGCTACGCAAGTTTGGTATCTTCATCAGTGATCTGTTTTTCCTCCCAGATATTTGTACAAATGAACAAATGCTTCTCCGAGTCTTTTGTTGCTTCTCCTCAAAATTATGGTAATCTAATAGTGGGATCGTGTCCTGCCATTCTGAATACTAAACTACTTCCTCCTCTGCGTGATGTAGATACTTGACTAGTGTTGTTTGAACTTGATCCTCCAGTTGTTGCTCCTAGTGTAGATGTACTTCCTACTGTTAGACTTCCTCCAAACTTCGGTTGTCTAAATGGTGGTTTTCTCTTTGGTGTATTAGTCGCACATGGGTTTGTGGGTTCCACACTGACATTAATATGGATAGGATGGTTTTCTTATCCTCATGTTCTTGGGCCTCTTGTCTTCCTCTCATATGTTGCACACAAGATTTCCTCAATCTACTCCACATCTTGTACATCCTATACCTCTTCCTCATCGCTTTCCAAGCCTTCCCTCACGGCTATGGCTCTCTTCTTGATATTCACCTTATATTTGTAGGGTACTCCACTACGCGTCATTCCTGATGACGCCAACATCCACTTGAGTTGGTCATCATCCATCATGATTGGGTCCAAGGGTTCCTCCTCCTTCCTACCTTTATCCTCACCTCCTTCCATTTATCCTCTCTTTGTTAGTGTTTCCCCCTTCCTCCATGCATGCAGGGAAGTTTAGCTATCTGATTCCATTGTCATTACACCTTTTTTATATAGCAGTATATTAATAGAAGTATACAGGGATTGAATGTACCTTCCTCAAAGTCCATGTAGAAATTCTTGCTTTGTTGCGCTGTATGACTTCACTGTGTCAACTACAAATTTGGTGATGAATCCTGCCACAATACTGTCAAGCCAAAAGTCTACTGCGTGGGTGAATTTGTTGTTCACCAGTTGTAACTGCTCAATATGTACCTGGGTCCAATATAGATTTCGTATATGGTTCATCGCGTGGTTATCCTTCAACCTTAGTATCCACTCCTGTAGTAGATGCAGAAAATCACAGAAAAAGACTTCTTGTAAATCAATAAATATGTATTTATCCATATATTTGTGAGGTGTGAGTCTGGGGTTTCTATTGTATTTCTGGGAAAACTCTAGCTCTTTGGTTCTCAACCAAACTTGGATTTCTACTTTCATGGGGTTCCAAGGTCTCAACATTCCCTTCTAATGGCTCATTGGTCTTCTTGTTTTTCTTGTTATTTTCTCATTCAATCTATCTCGTCTACTCAGTCCTCTCTTGTTCCTTCCAACACGACAACAGAACCATTTGTTGGCTTTTAATTGCTTCCTTTTACTGTCTGATTTATTGACCCAGGGTTCATGTCTTTCGGGTTTCCAACAAAGCCTCTAAAACTATCGGCCCTCCTGGTAAACTAGAAGGAAAAATAGTGTACAGATTGCATTGCGCAGTCTCACCCGAGATAGCTTTAAATGGGTGGTTGTAAGACTCAGGTGTTTACAGCCTAGGATTGAGTATGGGATAGGGGATTGTTAATACGAGCCATATACTACAAATTATGACTACAATCTACTAGTACTCACGGGGTTGCATCTATCCTTCATGGTTTAGTTCCCCGAACAACACAATCGTATTCCATAACAATGCATTAACTCATTCATTAATCATAACAATTAACTACTGAAAGAAAATAAAGATATGCATGCAATCATCACATTACACAGATATTACAGTTGTTCACCCCCTCCTAGGATACGTCCACAAAGATTTGGTTCTTGGCTCTTTTATTATGGTAGTTCTGCATCTCCAGCATCACGCACTTACACTTCTCTCTGATGGGTAAGATTTGTATGAGGTGAAATAGATCGCACCAGGCTCCTCAGCCTGCGATCTAATCCTTAGATCTTCCTCCTCTTCTCTATTCTAGCTCAACAACTTACAAAATTGGTCCATAACCATATTACATAACGTATCAACTCGTACATAGCTATGTTAGAGAATTACAAAAACTGAACTAATACAAAAGCGAATCAATCTCTCTATGATACCTGTGTATCTCTATTTATATATATCAAGCTCTTCAGCCATTTTACAATGTATTACCATAACCCTATTAACCCTACCGACGTTAGGTCTTCCTCCCATGCACACATGTTGTTCTTCCTCCAGCTGTTGTTTTCCTTGTGCACGCTTTCTTGCATGTGCACGTGTTGTGTTACCTTCCAGTTGTTACTTTCGTTTCTTCACCCTTTCTTTCCCATGATCGTCCTTCTTTCCACTTCGACCTAGTGCCAACACTTACTATATAGTTTATTTCCATAAATTTTAAGAACAATTATGATTAACTATGAAAATCTACACACTCAAAGTGTAATGAACGCATTAAGTCAGTATCATGCCTAAGACAGTTTTATACACTACACATGTCTTTCAACTACATGAATGAATTTGACTGAACACTCATGTTTTTTACACTTTCTAGCTAACTTACATGCCAAAAGCAATGTGGTTCAAATATATGTGTGTGCTTGATTTTATTTATATTATTGTTAATTAATCCTGCAAGGTTACATGTTTATATAAAATTATTTTATTTCCATTGATTCAATGCATATATGTAATCATTATTTATTGTTTAAGTATATCATTTTATATATAATTTGTTTCATTGATATTAGATCAACATCAAAATTGTATGACATTTCAAAAAAATATTCACATCATATTAATTTATATTGAATAATAATGAATAATGAAAATAAAATGAATATAAAACTACTAAATTAGGAACAAATATAGTGAGCAAAACTACTATTATTGTAGTCACGTTATAAAGGACTAGGATTACACTATTTGCATAGTGCTTTATAATGTAACTGAATATATGAGAAAAACGGATTAAATAAACCAAGAAATATGCTACAAGATGACAACAATTAATGACTAATTAAATTAGTAAGTGTACTACAAAATGGTGACACTTAATAACCAAATAAACGAGTAAATGCACTACAAAATGGTGACAATCAATGACCAAACAAACAAGTAAATGTATTACAAAATGGTGACAATCAATGGCCAAATAAATGAGTAAATGCACTAGAAAATGGTGTCAATTAGTGACCAAATAAACAAGTAAATATATTACTAGATGATGAATCAAGTTAACCAATTAATGACTAAGTGAAATATGACTAAATGTTAGTCATGTGAAAAGAGACTGCTAATTTGTTGCTAATAGTTGCCTACTAAAAAATAATCAAATGTATATATGTGTGTGTGTGTGTGTGTGTGTGTTTTGAATGTTTTTTTAGTAACAAATTACTCATTTTGTACTAGTCTAGTGTCCCCTAGTCCTTGGTGCAATCCATGTCTCATACTTGGTGTTAATATAGTTCATTGAGTCTATGAGGAGTATGGTAGAGATAACGAATATTCCTCCAACAACTATCTTGATGTTAAACAAGTGCATACATATTGAAACTATTGTGAGGTATCCTTCTAAATCATCTATTGAACTTCCAAGTGGGAATCCAAGCTGTACATTAACATTTGAACTTTTCTAGGTAGAGGGGACATCAGAGAATTCTACGGGGCATCTTTATTCTACTTCAAGAAAAACATTATATCACTTTCTTTTGCAAGCTTAGGTATAATTGTAGTCTTGGAACTCAACAAATTTCTTTGAATTGGTATCTTTTTTCTACTAGATATAAGCAATGTATTTTGAGGTGATGAATTGGTTTGGGGATGTGTGTTGGACCTTTTTTACTTGATGGCTTCCACACATGGAGGAGTTACACTATTTGTCCTCTTGGTTCTCTTTATTTGTTGTAAGCTTTTCTCTTTGTTATCTTTTTCTTAATCTTCTTTGTGTTGATATTGTTCTTGTTCCTCTTTTCTGTGTCTTTTATGCTCCCTGAGGCATATGGATTCGTGAACTTATATAGTCTTTATTTGTAGAGGCGATGTTGGCCCTTGACCAAGTTTTGGGAGATCCTTGGTCAAGTTTGACCTATTTTGGGACTTCGACAGCCTATCGAAGGCAGAGCGCAAGATGAAGCAGAGATCGCGGGATGTTGACCCCTTTTCGGGCCCTTTTTGGGATTTGGGTTTATGTAACAGGTATGGGATGTCGGCCCATGGGTTTACCCATGTTTAGGCCTATTTTGTAAAGTATAAATAGATGCTAAGGAAATGTAGTGAATACAAATATAGAGAGTTATGAATGGCTAAGTGCTAGTTTTATGTGTTGAAGGATTGTAAGTGCTATGTGCATACTATGTGAGACTTGCAGAGCTAAGTGCAAGTCATTGTAAGAGGCTGTGGAAGGTTGTGTGATTAGATCTACTGGGGGAAGGAGGATCTAGTGAGTTGTGCAGATCTATTGTCCTATGTGGAGTAGGGTTTTTCAGACTCTTTGCATGTAACCTATTGAAGAAGCTAATAGAGAAGAAGAGTTTGTGGATGTATCCCTAGGGTGGGGGTGAACCACGTATATGTTGTGTTTCTCTGATTTGTGTGATGTCTTGATGTGTTTATGTATTTATTTGATAAGTGCTTTGATATAGATAGATAGATCTGTTTATGCTTTGTGATAATAATGTATATGGATATAGATCTGACCTATGTGAATGTGTTTAGTTCTTGAATCTGCTAGATCTAATTGACCTCTCTATGATAAGCTCTTAGATACATCATATTTGGATGAATGATGTGATGCTCTATTTTATCTCTGAAGTAGATAGTGGTTGAATATTGATGAACTGTCAGTGCTAAGTGCTCTGTCAATTATTACAATCACAAATCTATGTCCCAGCTAAGGTTGTAGGCACCTGAGTCTTGCAACCACCCCTGCCTCTACCTCGGGTGAGACTTCATCTTCTTCGCAAGTGTTTCCGAAAGGGTTGATAGTTAGGGTTTTTTTGGTGCGATGGTGTAGCGTTGAACCCTGGGTCTTCCCCTATAACAACAAATGGTTATGTTGTCAAGATCTGAAACTATGATTGATGGGAACTAAGGAAGAAGAAGATTTGTGCAAATACAGGACCTAAAACTGTGATTGTTGGGAACTAAGGAAGAAGAATCTTTGTGCAAAGACCCAACCTAAAATTGTGATTGTTGGGAACTAAGAAAGAAGAAGCTTTGTACAAAGACTGACCTGAAACTGTGAAAGCTCTATGCGTATATCTGTCGCCCTAGTGCACAGTACTCTACTTAGTTGTGAAGCTCTATGTTAAAGAAAATAAGCCTGATCTAAAGAAAAGAGGTAAGACTTGAAGCTTTGTGCTCTGAGAAAGGTAAAATGAGAAGTTTTGATTAAAAGAGGTAATATCTGCAAGCTCTATGCTCTGATAAAGGTAAGAATATTGAAAATTTCTAGATCTGGAAGCTTTGTGCTCTGTAGAAGTAAGATAAGTGGAAATTTTTGTTTCTAAAGTATGAATCTAGGTATGTTTGATAGATTCTTTTCTATATTGAAAACTAGGGCACTAATAGATGAAAGAATATTTGATATGTATAGATCTAATAATAATAGTGAAAGATATGTTATACTTATGCATAGGAAGAATGTTTGGAGTAACAAGTGGATGCAAAATCCTAGAAAAAAATGTTTGCAGGTTAGTTTCCATGACCCTGACGCATAGTATAGAAAGAGTTGGGAATCATTTAAAATAAAGAGAGGATTAACCCTCTGTTACAGTTGCATAAGATCGGGACATCTTGCTAAGGAATGCCCTGGAAGAAGACCTAGTTGTCTTTGTTGCAAAGCTATGGACCATGAAGTATTGGATTTCCCTAGAATGATTGCTAACCTTGAAAAAATGACCATGAGACAAGAAAACCTTAAGGCAGATCCATAAACCATGACTATGGTAGAACCTTAGAAAGAATAAGAGAAAGTATTTCTACAGATGAAATAAACCCTGAATAACCACCGATAGGTCAATTTATCAAAGATATTCAAAGAAAAAGAATGCCTTGAAGCAAGAATAGGTGACTTAGACATTGACTGTGTTCTGGATGAGGAAACAAAGGTGAATGTCATGATAGAAAGAACTTGGGAAATTTTAGGGAATCCTGTTATGACTCCTTCATTGGGAGGACTAGGTCTATTTAGAGGAAAGTTGATAAACCTATGTGGAAAGATCACCTAGATATCTATGAATGCCAATGGAACTTTGATAGAGGAATATTTTGAGATTATTAAATTTATTGAGAACAACGCCCCATTTACCATGTTATTAGGAAAACCTTGGATTGAAAGAAATCGAGCTAGAAGGAAGGAAGAAAAAGAAGTTTTAGAGTAGAAGAAGCAAGAGTTAAAAGATTTCATGACTAGAAGGATCCTACACTTGATTGAAGAACAGGAGAATAGATCGAAGTTATTTAACTCCAGAGACCCGAATGTCTAAGTTGCAAGAACACTAGAAGACCCACAACAGATTGAAGTACCTATTCTAGATAAAGAAGAAGTATCACCCTTGAATCTTAGGAAATAACATCAACAGCGCGAAGTAACTATTACAAAATAAGATAAGAATCAGAATGAAAAAAGGAATACTGAGATGACGCTCACTAGAAAGAAAGATAGGAAGCTAAGTAAGAAGAGAGCTAAGATCAACAAGTTACAGAAGGTTCCAGAGGGAACTTCACAAAAGGAAAATTTGAAAAATTGGAGCTTCGTCGGGATAACAGAGCAGCATCACATGGCACTTCACCATGGCAAAGAAATGTAGTTGTTTGGACCAATATAACCATTCTGCTGACCCCCCCCCCCC
>ML859081.1:24139-34606 GCA_009831015.1 Picea engelmannii | reverse complement strand
ATTTATGGTTCACCACCAGACCGTTGGACTGTGCCATAACGGACATAACAGAGTTAATGAAGGCTTCTCAACCGTTGCAAGTGGTCTGTTGCCAAGTTATCTATTTATCCCATTGCGTCATGCACCGAGAACACTTTTTCTAATCATGAATCTAAGCTCGCAAACTTGTTGATTTTACACAGTGATCATTACGCTATTGACTTCTATCCTATTGTAGTGTCTAAGTTACTCCTTGAATCGGAACATTTCCAACCCCGAGCGTGTATATCAGACAATTTCAATGTTGTAGAGAGAGTTTTCGAAGAAGTTATGATCAACCTCATGACTGAAAGAGTCATGTCGATGTCCACATGTGTACAAGTATCATCGACAAGAGGACTGCAAGCCTCTCCGTCGACTACTCCCGGATCAGAGCCATCCCAACCATTAGTAGAGAAGAGAACCAAGCATAAAGAAAACCTAGAAAATGTGAATTTGATTCCATCCATAGTGCCTGATTACATACAGCCTCTCGTTGGCATGGTGAATCTTGATAGTGTGCCAAGAGACTTTGAGACTAGGAAGAAACTAAACAAATATTAGGCGAAGTAACACCACCTAGAGATGAGGTTGACCCTTTGAAGAAGAGGAAGGTTTCCCCCTTGAAACCTTATTCCCGGAAGAAATTAAAAGCCTCTATGACAAATATGCAGATTTTCCTCACCTCCGATGACTTTGACTTGATCATAGCAACCCTGAATGATGCTTCACTGAATATAGAAGAGAAATAAGGAGAGAAGCAGGAGGAAATGTATGATAGGATTGAAGTTGAACTCCAAGGGGTATAATAGGCACTTCAGTCCAGTCGCCCAGTCTCCATTGCGCCTCTGCCATCGGGAGAACCAGAGTTTGGAGATGATCCAACCCAACTCCACCGACTAGTTGAGAGAGTCGAAGCTAGCCTTCAACGACCACAAGAGGAAAAAAAACAAGACACCCAGGCTTTGACGCAAGTGCAAGGAGTACTTGTAGAGCAGTGTTGATCTGTAGAACATGAAAATATTTCTCTCCAAGAAAATTTTGATGAAGAAAAATAAAATCTACAACAAGGAAAAGAACAGTTGCTCGCGGAGCAACTCAAAGTGAAAGAAGCAATCAGTAGAGCACTTCTCTCTATGACAGTCGTAGAAATAAAGGAAAAGGATTGAGTCACACAACAAGTAGAGAAGCTAATAGAAGTTATCCAGCAGCTACAACAATGCATCGCAGACTTAGAGCTTTGTGTAGTGCCCGAGACCCCATAGGATGTAAGGGATCAAAGAGAAGCAACTGCTTGAAGCACAGTTGAGAGAATAAAATCCATTGATATGGAATGTAAGCAACCGACTGATTGCAATGCCCAGACCTACGAACAACTCACTGAGAATCCAAAACTAAAGGCACTGGAGTTGCAGATCCAAGAGGTGAAGTATCAATCTGAAATTATACAAGCGTAGTTGAAGCTCTTGTCAGTTGTGGAAATAATGAAGCGTTCCCAACAGCAACACATTTACTAGCAACAGATCCACACTATTCAGAGCAGAGTTATGGAGGTAAATCATAGGCTCCAACATGTACAAGATAAGGCTTATCAATTTTTCACAGAGGTCGAAGGCCAAGGAGAAGAATTGGAGAAGGTTGTAACTGCAGCCTAACAACACCTGGAGAGACCTATCAATGACGCAGTCATCCAAAAGTTCGTTGAATAGGAGAGCATGACACAACATCAAGTCAAAGCATCTTGAGATACGCTCGAGGATTTTGAGGAAGAACTACCCAGATCAGAGTGACTTGGGACGAGTCACATGTGAGTGTTGGGGGCCTATTGGCCCTTGACCAAGTTTTGGGAGATCCTTGGTCAAGTGTGACCTACTTTGGGACTTCGATAGCCTGTCGAAGGTAGAGCACAAGATGAAGTAGAGATCGTGGGATCTCGGCTTCTTTTTGGGCCCTTTTTGGGATTTGGGATTATGTAACGGGTATGGGATGTCGGCCCATGGGTTTACCCATGTTTAGGCCTATTTTTTAAAGTATAAATAGATTCCAAGGTGATGTAGTGAATACAGATATAGAGAGTTATGAATGGCTAAGTGCTAGATCTATGTGATTGAAGGATTGTAAGTGCTCTGTGCATACTGTGTGAGACTTGCAGAGCTAAGTGCAAGCCATTGTAAGAGGTTGAGGAAGTTTGTGTGCTTAGATCTACTCAGGGAAGGAGGATCTAGTGAGTTGTGCAAATATCCCATCCTATGCAGAGTAGGTTTTTTGAGTCTCTTTGCATGTAACCTATTGAAGAAGATAATAGAGAAGAAGATTTGGTGGGTGTAGCCCAAGGGTGGGGGTGAACCACATATATGTTGTGTTGTTCTGCTTTCTATGATGTATTTACGTGTTTATGTCTTTATTTGATAAGTTATTTGATATAGATAGATATATGTTTATTCTTTGTGCTAATTGTTGGATTACTCATAGGGGGTTGAATCAGTAATAGAGCAATTTAATCCTTAGAAAGCACCATCAAAAGAATTTATCCTTCCTTGCATTTTTGCCTTCTTTTCTTCACTTTCCTCATAATTTCGGCTTAGATATACTTTGGTTACCTTAGACACCTATAGGTATTCAATATGCTCAAGTGTGATTAAAATGAGAGAGCCTTGCCTCTTATTTATACTCTCCAAGTGTAATGTCCCCAAGGCCGAGCCCTATTGTAAATCTTGTTTATGAAATAAATTGTAAATATGTTTTATAGGTGGGTGAGCCAAGTTTATATAAGCTAGTGGGCTTATGTGATTGTTAGGCCAGAGAGCCTAAGTGTTGAAGGCCAAGAGCCTGATTTTGTACCTGTATTTATGAGGAACAATAATAAAATATAAACATCGTTGCATGCAAACTGACCACGATGAATGAGTGATGGGGGACTAAGCTTCCACAGAGTGGGAAAGGGATTAGGGGATGGAAGGTGGGAAAAGGGACTAAGTGTTGAGCCTAGGGTATTAGGTCATTGGGAATAATATTTTAATATTATTCCAAAAGACATGTGAATAATATGTTTTATCCTAAGTTCTTTTGGAAGGACAAACAACTTTCGAATGGAAGGAACGCATGCAGTTGCATGGGTGACAAGTGTCAACCCAGGTGCATGCAAATAAAATGGCTGAGATGAGCCATGTTGGGGGTTCCTCCTCAATTATATCTAACCGTCTGACCATGAACCCATCCGACCTCGGCAGGAGATACTCTCGTGTGCTTTGAAACAAGGAGGTTGCGTCTATATTTTCTTTTGGAAGGATGGTACACCCCTTCGGGTGGGAACCATTAAGTCTGAGTCGACCCCTGCATGGAAAAATCATCATGCATCCCTGAGAACCAGAGTGTGAGTCTATCTCGTGCTTCCATATTGAGAAAACGGAAGTGTCCCATCCCTACTAAGCTTGGTTATGTTGTTACACCTGTCTGTTGTTGCCCGTGGGTGTTCGTGTCTGAATTCATGTTGAATGTGGTGGACATGTAGTGTTTGACCCTGTGTGGTTTGTTGGATAGTCGTACAACACTCTCTCCAGGTGAGAGAGGTGGTTGGAGTTAGAAGAATAGGTTGCTTGACCTGTGAGTGACTCTCTCCAGGTGAGAGAGTGTGCTGAGGAAGGAGAGAGCTCTTGGAAGGAACCCTGTAGCTGCCACAGAGCTCGGAGAATTCCAATCTGGTCTGTTGCTGAAACCCAAGGCAAGGGAGGTTAGTAGTCGAAGGACTATCTAGGTGATAGAGAAGTTGTATACTCCTGGGGTGGAACAGGCATGTGGGGAAGGAGAGTCTGTGGGCAGTGAGTATGAGTGGTTCCTGGGAGAGAATTCGTTCCTTGTTCTTGTGTGTTTTCCCTGTAACCTCAACCTAGCCTAGGATTCCTTTCCTTGGGGTCTAGATTAGTGCCTGCTCGGGGGTGACCTACTACTGAGCTTGATGAGAAGCATGGTCTAAGGCTGGGAGGTTAGTGGAAGGCCTGCACCTGGTTGGTGGAATTAACACTGTTTTCAAAGATAAGTACCAGATGATGTTTCAATTATGTTACTGCATGTATGTGTATTTATAATTATCATGTACTCTGTTGTGAATCTGAATTAATGTTAAAGTCATTGATTATTTATAATAATAGTAATTATTATGCTCACTCTGAGTTTAAATGTGTTTAACCTGTTTTAAATGCATGTCATATATATATATAATTAAGCATGAGATTGTTATTCCACAAAGTAGCGCTTGCTCGGCTAATGGAAAGAGAGTGTTACAGTATGGTATCAGAGCATTACAACTTCAAATGAAAGAGTGTTATAGTATGGTATCAGAGCATTACAACTTCAAATGAAAGAGTGTTATAGTATGGTATCAAAGCGTTACAGCTTCAAATGAAAGAGTGTTATAGTATGGTATCAGAGCCAAGGTTTTGACACTGAGCCTAGATGGGCCAGTTGAGTGGTCTTTGGACCGACGGTTTGAGCAGAAATTGTGTCTGGAGGACAAATTTCGGAGCTTTGAATGCTCCTGAGTGTCAAGGATTTATTGGTCATGTTACCAAGCTCAAGAGGTGTAGTGGTGTTATGAAACCACATCCGATGTGGTATCTAGCCACAGGGAGAGAGGACTCCACACTAGAAGTGTTGGATCCATGGGATCTGTTCGAGGGAAAGGAGAACCCTCGTGACCGTCAGATCTGGAAAACGTGCACAGGGTTTAAAAACCCTTTGGAGTTGCACAGGAACGTGAAAATCACAATACATGAAACCTCGAATTCATCGAGACCATCCATCGAGGGGAACACGTGGTTTCCAGACGGCATTTCGGCACCCAGGAAACCAAAAGGGAAGAACCTTGTTTTCGCAAGTCGTGAAATAGAAAAACTCGAAATTCCGAAAATGATCTACACCGTAGATCGTAAGATAGGAACTTGACCATTGGATCAAGTGGAGGGGTAAACAGTAATTTCAGGATTTTGGCAAATGGAAGTTCGAGGGGTGTGGATGCACAGACTCCCGATGCCCGAAACAATGAAATGATCTACGCCGTAGATTTGAGAAAGGTCTAATCATTGGATTTCACTTGGAATGGACGTGGACACATGGGTGTGTACCACGTGCCAGTGGGAAAAAAGAAAAATGAGCATGGTGGGGCCTAATGACGTCACCATAGATAATGTGGACCCTCCTGAGGGCGCCACTCGCCACTGTAGATGTGGAGACAGTTGTGCTATGTGAGCTCGGAGGGTAAAGTAAATCAGTATTTCAGGATTCGCAAAGGAGGAGCACAAGGTCTCAACACTGCAACTCGTGAAGTAATGAGTTTCCATAGGTGCTAGCACTTAGCCCTAGCCTATGGTTATATGTAGTAGGTGCTAGTGAGGAATATGTAGCAGGTGCTAGTGAGGAGGGAGCCATACCCATATCGTATCTCGGGTATCGGCGTTTGGAGGAAGAAGAGACGAGGGTCTTCGACTCGCGAACTCGCGAGATCGCAAAGTTGTGAAAGGTGCCTTTGGTTACGAGGGTAGGGAGAAAGAGGGAGCTATCACCCGAAAGCGAGTATGAGAGTCTCATGGACTGAGACCCTGAAACTAGAAGTCCTGAAATTTGTAGAGCCAAATAGAGCTCAAAAAACTTAATGGAATAGAAACATTTTTTCTAGTTCATGTTGGTTTATGAGTGTTGTAAGTTTCTTGAAGGTTTAAGGGCCCGAAAAGCTTCGATTGATTGCACATTGTGTGTGCATATTTCAATGAGTTTCAGTTCAACCATGAATCTACGCTGAGTATAGAAATGGAAAAGTTATAGATTGCCTCCGAAACAGAGGATGAAAGAGTAGGAAGGGATGTCAACTTGGGATTCGAAGGAACAAAATCTAATGGGCATGGAAAAGAGATGGATAAGGAAGGGCATATGATGAAACTCATTGAAATATTGTAGAAAGATGCCCAGGCTCTCCGAGATGATAGCCGAAAGCTCATGAGGGTCAGGGATCAGCAGGGAGAATTCAACTTAAAAATGTTGAAGAGACTGGAAAGAATAGAAAGGAAGTTAGAGAAGGGGAGTGGCTCAAGCAAGACAGAGAGTCGCAAGACCCCTAAGAGAAGAAGAAGATCGAGCAGTGGTAGCAGACATCATCGTCGCTCTCCAACTAATTCCAGTAGGGAAGCACACAGTAGTTCAAGCCTGTCCCCTACTAGAAAACACCGAATATCTGGAGTGGATGAATTGAAAGGGGAGATGAACAAGATCAAGCCTCCAACGTTTGATGGAGAACATAAGAAGGAGGAAGATGTCGAAACATGGTTTCTTGGCATGAGGAAATATTTCCAACTGCAAAATTATTCCTCTCATGCAGAAGGAAGAATTGCGATGTATCAATTGAAGGGAAAAGCATCCATGTGGTGGGATCAATTTGTGTAGGTGCAACACATTAGTGAGAAAGATATCACTTGGAAGGAGTTCAATAGGTATTTCGAGAAGAAATACCTGACCAAAAGGTACTATGACAGAAAGATGAAGGAGTTCTTCGAACTCAAGTTGGGCAGCACGACCATCTATGAATACAAACCAAGGTTTTTGGAACTACTGAAGTATGTTTCATTCATCAAAGATGAGGTTGTCAAGAGTCAGAGATATCTGAGTGGACTGCCACCTTCTATTGGTGACAAGATTTAGTATGATGATCCTAAGACTATGGAAGAAACAATAAGAAGGGAAAAATGCTTATATGAAAAACAAATAGAAAGGCCTACTCTTCGGAAGGCTTGGGATGATCAGAAGAAGTTCAGGAAAGAGCAGAGGTAGAAGGGAAACAATCCTCCCTTTTTCAAAAATAGTCCTCAGGGAAAACCATCTTTCAGAGAGCCAAGGAAGGCTGAAATGGGTGAGCAAATACCCATACCGCCACCTATGGAGTGTTGGGGCTGTAAAGGGAACCATAGGTACAAGGACTACCCCCATAGAAAAGATAAAGCGAGAACCGTCCACAATGTTCAGCAAGATGAAACCGTGGAAGACATGGGCAGTAGGATGCCAAGGATCTACATAGCCCTAGACAACAAGCAATCAAAATTTCAATCGCACATGATTGAAGTGGAAGGTATGATCAACAACCGACCATTTATTATTTTAATTGATTCCAGGGCTAGCCATAGTTATGTAAATCCTAGGGTGGTGGAAAGTTTTCATTTATCAAGAAGCAAACATGAAAGGTCTTGGTTAGTGCATTTGGCTACAGGAACCAAGAGGAAGCTCACTGAATTGGTTAAATCCCATTTCGATAGACATGAATGGATTGAGCATGAAGGCTGAATTGAATGTTTTTCCTTTAGGCTCTTATGACTGCTTAATTGGGATGGACTGGTTGGACCAGCACCATGCCCTCCTAGACTGTCATAATAAGAGGTTTACATGCCTGGATGAGGAGGGAAATTAGAAAACAGTCCAAGGAATTCCCATAGTTGTGGTTGTTAGAGAAATATCAGCCATGCAGCTAAAGAAGTGTTATAGGAAAGGCTGTCAATTATTTGCAGCCCATGTGGAGGAAGCATCCAGAGATGAAATCTCAAGAATTGGATACCATGAGGTACAAACAGAGTTCAAGGATTTATTTCAGGAGGTACCTGGACTACCTCTGAAGGGAGACATCGATTTTTCTATAAATTTGATGCCTGGAGCAGCTCCGATGTCGAAAGCTCCTCATAGAATGAGTACGCCAGAGATGAAAGAGTTGCAATTGCAACTCGAAGAGATTCTAAAGAAGGGGTACATTCACCCCAGCGTGTCACCTTCATGGATGATTTTAGGGGCTAAACGTCACTCATGGGATAATTTTCCATGGTTTTTCCAAAAAAAATATTCACCATTCTAAAAAGTATTCGCCCAAATTCTATAGGATAAAATTATTTTACCTTAAAAATCGCCAAAACTTTATACAAACTATATAAAATCCTTAGAAATTTCAATATTTTTACAAAAATATCGCCAAACATTTATAGTTGGCGTATGAAGGATTAGTACAATTCGCCAAGGTTTCTACATTTTAAAATAAGTTTCCATCCTTAAAATCATCCCTGGTCACCTTATGGTGTCCCGATCCTGTTCGTGAAGAAGAAGGATGGGACGTTGAGGTTGTGCATTGATTTCTGATAGTTGAACAAGGTAACTGTCAAGAACAAGTATCCTCTGTCAAGGATCGATGATCGTTTTGATCAGCTGAAGGGTGCGAAAATCTTTTCGAAGATAGATCTCAGATCAGGATATCACCAGGTAAGAATAAAGGATGAGGATATCAGCAAGACCACCTTTAGGACAATGTACGATCATTACGATTTCATAGTTGTGTTGTTTGGACTGTCAAATGCACCTGTTGTTTTTATGTGCTTGATGAATGGTGTATTTAGGAACTATTTAGACAAGTTTGTCATAGTCTTCCTGGATGACATCTTGGTGTATTCCAAGTCAGAGGAAGAGAATGAACAACACCTGAGGATGGTGCTGGAAGTGTTGAGATAACACCAGTTGTATGCCAAGTTGAGAAAATGCTCATTTTATCAAAGACAGATCCATTACTTGGGACATATTGTTTCAGAAGAAGGGATCGTTGTGGATCCTGAGAAGGTTGAAGCCATTCGAGAATGGTCAGCGCCAAGGAATGTGATAGAATTTAGATCCTTTATGAGTCTAGCGGGCTATTGTAGTTGGTTTATCGCAGGGTTCTCAAAGATAGCTCACCCTATCACTTCCTTGAAAAGGAAGGAGAAAAAATTTCAGTGGACTGAAGAGTGTGAAGAGAGTTTCCAGCGATTGAAGCAACTGTTAACCAACACTCCAATCCTAAGAATTGCAAATCCAAATATGGATTTCATGGTGTGCACAAATGTGTGTAAGGAAGGGTTGGGAGGATTTCTCATCCAAGATGGATTTGTAATCTGTTATGAGTCCAGGAAATTGAAAGAGAATGAAAAGAATTATGCCACTCATGATTTGGAGCTGGCAACAATCGTCCACGCTTTGAGGAAATGGAGACATTACCTCATGGGAAGAAGATTTGAATTGAGAACAGATCACAATGGCCTGAAATATTTGTTTGATCAACCAACCTTAAATGCTAGACAAAGCAAGTGGCTGGAATTTCTGTGTGAATACGACTTTGATATCAAGCATATCAAAGGGAAGGAAAACAAGGTGGCTGATGCACTCAGAAGAAAGGTGCATGAATTGCATGCTATAACCATTAGTATGTACAGGACAGATATTAAGGATAGAATTTTGGAAGCTGCAAGTGTCGATTTGTAGTACAGAGACTTGGTAGCGAAGCTACAATAGCATGAGAGACCACAGAAAGAGGAAAGTTACACCTTGGGAGCTGATGGAATACTTCTATATAAAAACAGAGTGTATGTACCCAATGTCCACGATTTGAGACTTTTGATTCTAAAAGAAATGCATAAAGTGACTTATGCTGGACATCCATGATATCAGAAGTCTATGGTAGCAGTCAAGAGCCGTTATTTTTGGTCGGGTATGAAGAGAGAGCTCGTTGAATACATCGCCAGATGTATGGAGTGCCAGAAAGTTAAGGCTGAGCGTAGGCACCCAGTAGGGTTGCTGCGGCCTTTACCCATTCCTAAGTGGAAGTGGGAAGTGGTGACGATGGATTTTATTACAGGATTGCCCAGAATGAGCAAGCAACATGATTCGATCATGGTGGTGGTGGAAAAGCTTACAAAAGCTACCCATTTTATTCCACTGAAAACCACTCACAAGGCAACAGATGTTGTTGATACCTTCTTAAAATAAGTGCCATGCTTGCATGAAATTCCTAAGATGATTGTGTTTGATAGGGACCCGAAATTCACCTCAAATTTCTGGAAAGGACTTTTTAAAGGATTTAGAATGAATCTGAATTTTAGTACAGCATATCATCCCGAGTCTGACGGATAGATAGAGAGGGTGAACAGAGTAATAGAGGACATGCTGAGAATGTACGTGATGGACAAACCATCAAGATGGGAAGACTACCTGCATTTGGTAGAATTCACCTACAATAATGGGTATCATGCATCATTGAAGATGAGCCCATTTGAAGCACTTTATGGATGAAAGTGCAACACTCTAGTGAGCTGGGATAATCCAGCTGACAGAGTAGTAGTTGGGCCAGAGTTGCTCAAAGAGATGGAAGACCAAATGATAAGAATTAAACAGAATTTGAAAGATGCTTAGGACAAGCAGAAAAGTTATGCTGATAAGAACATAACCCATAAAGAATTCAAAGTGGGTGATCATGTTTTCCTGAAAGTGAAAACTAACAGGAGTTCCCTGAAACTGGGAAGTTGCACCAAGTTGGCAGCAAGATACTGTGGGCCTTTTGAAATCCTGGAAAGGATTGGGCTAGTTGCATACATGCTTGCATTACCTACAACTATGATTATACAT
>ML859081.1:0-24039 GCA_009831015.1 Picea engelmannii | reverse complement strand
ATTAATGCAGATTCTTCATAACATATTACAATGTAATATGTTATAACATGTTACATTGCAATATGTTATAACATATTACAATGTAATATGTTATAACATATTACATTGTAATATGTTATAACACATTACATTGTAATATGTTATAGCATATGTATCCAAACTCTACCTTTCGAATTGAGGAAATAAGCCCATCCTATAGCATGTACATCGTTAGAAGGGAGGGTACAATTTACTTTTTCTTGGTGAATATAAAGAGTACATTTTTCTATAGTTATCACAGTTAACTATTTATCGCAAAGATTAAAGAACTAAATTTATCACAGTTAATATTGCAAAGATAAATCTATCAAGACCGAGCGAAAAAACGAAGGAAAATTTCAGAATCTAGCAACAAAAGGGATCGTTGCATTAGAGACAAAAACTTACCTACAACTCCAAGACCTGTAGCTCCAAGCTCCGCAACTCCAAGAATCCAAGACCCATAGCTTTGACATCCTGACCACCCATCCACCCGATCACAGTCGGCCAACACTGACACTTACACTATCAACCGCGCCAACACTCACACTATAAACCACGCCAACACACTCACACTAACAGTCACTCACACTATCACCCACACTATCGCCAAGAACTCATAAAAACCATAACAATCACGATGTGCGGGTAATATATAAACTTCTTTTCGACCGAAAGAATGTTTCGGCTGAAAGGTTATTTTTGCCGAAATATATTTCAACCGAAAAGATATTTCAGCCAAAAATATATTTCAGCCGAAAAGATATTTCGGCCGAAATATCTTTTTGGCCAGAATATCTTTCAATCGAAATATCTTTTCAGTCGGAATATCTTTCGACTGAAAAGAGGTTACTAGATGAAAAAGATTCTTCTGGCTAAAATTGTACATGAAAATCGAGGGCATCATCACGGTATGGTTCGATTTGACGTTCAAAGGTTTGGCCGAAACATATTTCATCCGACAAAATAGGACTTTCGGCCGAAACAAATATTTTTTCGGCTGAAAAAAGGTCTTTAGGAATTTTGGAGATCTGATTCTCACGAAAGTGTTACCCACCTTCATGAATTTACCTTTCACTCATGTAATATACCCACATTAAAATATAAATAATATTCAATTTCCTCTTCTTCTTTTTTTCTAATACACAAAATGTTGACAAAGTGTCCTTAGACACGTAATTTTATTGATAAGGAAATGGTTATTACAATCTAAAGTGAGAACTCATAATCTACTTCTTAACCTCACTTGAAGAAGGAGCTAGTTTATATAGCTCAACTCTAAACTAAAAACTAGGAGAACAACCAATCACATAATAACATGAGTATGATAGGTGTCCTTTACACACAAGCTAGGTGTCCTTATCCTAACAAACTAGAATAAACTAATTTCTTAAAAACATTTAATCTAGAAAACATTTAGACTATAGAACTTTAAGATTGTGAGGCTAACAACCCCCCCTTTAATCCGAAAGTTCATTTTTACAAATGCCAATTTCATCTTTGAACTTAGTGAACTTTATTCTACCAAGAGGTTTGGTAAAAATATCTGAAGTTTGATCTTCAGAAGGACATAAATGAGGCTTGATGATGTCTTTGATGATGAGCAATCTGATGAAGTGGTACTTGGTGTCGAAGTGTTTGGTATTTGAATGAAATACTAGATTCTTGGTCATCTTTATTGTTGATTAAATTTCAATCAATAAAGTAGTTGGTTTTTTCTGAGATTCACCAAGATCCTATAAAATTATGCGTAGCCATATAATCTCACATGCTACTTACCAAGATGATATGTACTCTGCCTCTGTTGAAGAATTGGCAATTGTTCTCTTCTTTTTGCAATTCCAAGATACTATTGTTGAACCCATATTCATTAAAAAACCTGAAGTGGATGTTCTATCATCAATGTCAGCTACAAAATCAACATCTAAATATCCAAAAAGTGTAAAATTTGTGCTCCTTTTGTAGAGAATACCAAAATATTTTGTACCTTGAATGTATCTTAGTACCCTTTTTTCTGAATTCCTGTGAATTTCCCTTGGTTCCTGCATAAACCTTGAAAGTATAATGACTGAATATGAAAAATCTGGTCGAGTATTTGTCAAATAAATGACTTCCAACCAATTTCCTGTACTTTGTACTATTTACCAATTCCCCCCTTCAAATTTTGAAATTTTCAATTTCTGCTCCATGGGGGTAAGAGAAGTTTTACAATCTTCCATGCCAAATTTATTTAACAATTCAGTGGCATACTTAGTTTGACTAAGGAATATTTGGTTAGGATGTTGAGATACTTCAACTCCAAGATAATAATTAAGTTTCCCTAAATTAGTCATTTTGAACCCTGCTTTAAGTTCTTCCTTAACCTGTTTGATGTGAGATTCATTATTTCCTGTTATGATTAAGTCATCAACATAGAGTACAAGTATCACCATGTTCTTATATTTCATTTAAAAATACAATGTATCATCTGATTCACTTCGCTGAAAACCCACCTTTCGTAAGTACTCATCCATTTTTGCATACCAAGCTCGAGGAGCTTGTTTCAGACTATATAAAGCCTTCACAAGTTTGCAAACTTTATGTTTGTATCCTTTATCTTCAAAAACTTGTGGTTGATTCATGAAAATATCTTCCTTTAGATCACCATTTAGGAAGGCACTTTTGACATACATTTGATGTAATTTCCAACCATTATGTGCATCCAAATCGATAACCATTCTGATAGTATCCCATTTAGCTGCGGGTGCAAAAGTTTCTTCATAATCAATTCCTTCCCATTGAGAAAAACCTTTATCAACAAGTCTTGCTTTGTACTTGTCAATTTTACCATTGGGCTTATACTTTACTCGATAAACCCATTTACAACCGACAGGCTTAACATCATGTGGACAATCAACTAAGTTCCAAGTCCCATTTGCAGGTACTGCATCATATTCATTAATCATTGATTCCTGTCATTATTTATGTCTAGCTTATTCAATAAAATAAGTAGGTTCGGTGGAAGCATGAACAAAATTGTCTTCTTCTCTTGTTCATTTCATTTGAATGAAAATATTTGAGAAGTTGTTTGGCCCACTTTGGCTTCTTATGTTGAGGGGATTGAGGATCTAAATCACCATTATTATTGAAAAGAGGATTTTCAAAAAATGAGGCTCTTCTTTCATCTAAAATATCTGAGGTTGGAGAATATTCTTTTGAAGATTCTGTATCAAAAGAGTATTTTTTCTTTTCATTATCATATGAATCATAAGAACTATTTGATAAAGATATGTTTTCTGGAGAAACAAAGTATTTTTCAAACAAAAATGTTTTCTTTGACTTGTTCAACTTACTTTTACCCTTAGTGTTTTTCTTCTCTAAACAACTAAGGAGATGAGTAATCTCATCCAAACTGTTACTTTTAGTTTCATAAAAAATTACATCTCTACTAAGAATTAATTTTCCATCTGAAATAAATCTATACCCTTTCTTTTCATCAGAGTATCCAATGAAGGTACACTTCATACTTAAATTTTCTAATTTAGTCCTCTTTTACTTAGGAACTAAAGCATAACATGTTGAGCCAAAAACCCTAAGATGATATAACTTGGGTTTAAAACCATACCAATCTTCATAAGGTGTTTTTCCATCTAAAGCTTATGTAGGTGATCGATTTCTAAGATAAACTGCAATATGGACTGCTTCAACCCAATATTTTGTGCTCAATCGTTTAAACTTCGTCGTAGATATTTTCATGCCCATGAGAGTTATTTTCATCCTTTTAGAAACTCCATTTTGTTGTGGAGTATAGGAATTTTTCAGTTTCCTCTTAATTCCATTGTTTCAAAAATAATCATTGAATTCAATTGAAGTGAAGTCACCTCCATTATCAGTTCTCAAAGAAGTGACCTTTTCTCTAGTTTCATTTCCAACCATGTGTTCAAAATTTACAAACTTTTCAAAAGATTCAAACTTTCCCTTTAAAAAGTACACCCATGTCATTCTAGTGTATTCATCAATGAACAATATAAAGTATCGACATCCACTGAAAGAAGTTTCTATTGGACCACATATATCACTGTGAATCAACTCCAACTAGTTTGTTGCTCGCCATGAGCTAGTTGGAAAATCTTCTCGCTTTTGCTTGCCAAAAATACAAGCTTCACACTTGGAATTTTCTTTCTTGAAAGTTGGAAAACCCTTTACCAAATCTTGGGACTTAAGTTTCAAGAGACTATCAAAGTTTAAGTGACCAAATCGAAAATGACATAATATGAATGAAGACATTTCAGAATGCATTGTTGTTGTAACCTCTTCCTTTGTTTGAATGACTTTCAAATTAATTCTTAGTAACTTCACATCTTCATATCCAGTCATTATTGCTTTCAAGTTATCCTTCTCTAAATTAATCTTCACCAAACCATCTTGCATGAAGATTTGATGTCCAACTTGTCTAATCGTGACTAAAGATAACAATTTTTTCTTAAAAGTTGGTACATACCAAACATTTGAAATCCATTTTTCACCAATTCCAGGGAGAAATAATTTCACTGAACCTTTCCTTGAGGTATATGAGTTGTATCATAATCTAAATAAATGGGATTTAGTTGAACATATTGATAATTCCAAAAATATTCTCTGTGATAAGTCATATGTTGAGTAGACCCTATGTCAAATATCCAATCATTTTCAAATGAATCTACATGTTGAACTGCTGAGAAAACATATTCATATTGATCATCCTGGTAATCTTGATCCTCTGCATATTTATCTCATTGTTGAGAATTTGAATTTGATGTCTACTTAAACTTTGGCAATTGATCATTGCTTGTAAGACAATTTGATGCATAATGACCCATCTTTTACATCTTACTTGACTAAAATTTTTACCTCTTCCTAACTGTGCATTATTATTGTGAGGATTACCTTGAAAATTTTGTTGATGAAAATTGCTACAACCTCTACCTTGACCACGACCTCTACCACAACCTTGATTAGAAGACTGATTCTGAAAATTTCCAAAATTTGATTTTCCTCTTCCTTTAGAACTTTCATCTTTAGTGAAAAGAAGATCTTCTCCTGATTTTTTTTTTCCAAACGATTTATTATGTTGAGCCAGTAACTCACTAAGTGAATGAAAAGTCACAGTTGATAACTTATCAATTATTTTAAAAATATCAAGAAAATTCTTATAAGATGAAGGCAAGCCATTTATTACAATGGAGACTAGAAAACTATCTTCAATTTTAGGAAAACCTCCTTTGATGATTTCCTAATGAATGTTCTTAATCCTTGAAATGTATTCTAATACATCACCATTGCCTGCTAATATTTGTTTAAGCAATTTCATTTGTAGATCCACTCTATGAGATGCAACAAGAGTATCAAAAAGATTCTTTAACAGATTACAAGCATAACATACATCTTTTGAATTCTCAATATGAACAAGCATGTGTTTAGTTATAGAAGAACGTAGCAAAGCAAGTGCTTTTTCATCTTTAAAATTCCATTTTTCTAAAGAAGTAGCGTCGGTGGGCTTAGTTGGAGCAGTATCACCATCTTAAATATCACGCCATAATTCATTATAGATCAAAGTGTTATGCATGTGCCGACTCCAAGATTTGTAATTTTTAGTTCCATCTAACTTATCTGATTCTATGACTAAATTGATTAATTTATAGATAGTGTTTGTTGCAAGATTGCAAATGAATAATCCAAAAAAATCCAAAAGAGAGACGCAAGGCACCAAAATGAAGTGTACACAATCCATGAAAAAAGATCACTTTTAAGGGCTTGGCCTTGAACCTTTAAAAGTCTCGTTGAAAACACAGTTTGAGAGAGTATTTCATTGGACTCTTCTCAAATTCAAAATTTTTTAAGACTACAATTAAAATATATTTTACAAGATATATAGCCTTTTTCACCTTTTTCCTTTGAGCATTACTAATAGCCTTACTCATTTTGTACTAGTGTAGTGACTCATTGTCTCAATCCATGTATCGGAATTAGTGTTAATATAGTGCGTTGAGTCTATGATGACTATGGTGGTGATAATGGATATTCCTCCAACAACTATCCTGATGTTAAATAAGTGTGTAAATATTGAAACTATTGTGAGGCATCCTTCTAAATCATCTACTGAAATTCCAAGTAGGAATACAAATTTTCCATTAACTTTTGAACTTTTCTAAGTAGAGGGGACTTCATGGAAGTCTACGGGGCATCTTTCTTCAGCTTCAACAAAAAAATTATATCACTTTACTTTGGAAGCTTAGGTATACTAGTAGTCTTGGAATTCAACAAATTTATTTGAATTGGTCTCTTTTATTTGCTATATGTAAACAATGTATTTTAAGGTGATGAATTGGTTTGGGGATGTGTGTTGGCCCATCTACCCTTGATGGATTCCACACATGGAGGAGTTACACTAATTTCCCTCTTGGTTTTCTTCCTGTGTTGCAAACTAGTCTCTTTGTTAGATTTTCCTAAATATTCTTTGTGTTGATGCTCTTCTTGTTCCTCTTGTCTATGTATTTTCCGCTTGTTGAGGAACATGGATTATCAAAATTATATGGGATTTATCTATAGAGGTGGTGATGACAATATTTCTCATTTTAATTTTTCTTTCATAAGCCTTGTCCTAGTCTCTTTAACTTTAAATATTTCAACCTTGATATTGGGCTTTGAGCACAACTACTCTATCCATTTTGTTGTAGTTGATTTAATGTATTCTTCAATGATATATATGGTGGGGTAGGATGTTTGGAGGTGCATATGGACTTGTAAGGGGAATTATAAATACATTAGATATGTCAATTTAAAAAATAATAGAATCGTCTTTTTTTCTACAAAATTACAAGGAATCCAAAAGGATTTTACAAATTCCTTTAACATCAAGGTGTACCATTGCTAAAATTCCTAATTTGTCTCTATCTTGATAGGATTTCTTCTTTGAAAACTACCAAATATTGAACTTCAATGTAGGGAATGTGTTTGCAACATCAATATCAAATGACCTTCCTTCGGGTGCTTTGTATAATATCATTTCCAAAAGTATGACGACCCAACTATAGTGGAAATCCTTACCAATATCATTAGGGGTCCTAAGAAATATTTAATGAACTCTTTTCAAAAAATCCTAGATATAGTTTATTTTGATAAAGTTCAAGCAACATTATGATCAAATATGAAAATCTACACACTTAGAGTGTAATGATCTCATTAAGTACCGGGCCTAAGACATCTTTATACCCTGCACTTATCTTTCGGGTGCATGAATGACTTTGAATGAACACTCGTATGCTTTACACTGTCTCCCTAACTTACATGCCAAAAACAAGGTGGTTCAAATATATGTGTGTACTTGATTTTATTTATATTATTGTTAATTAATTATGCAAGTTTACATGTTTAAGTTTACTTGATTCTAAAATCTTTATTTATTGTTTAAGTATATAATTTTATATATAATTTGTTTCATTTATATTAGATCAACATCAACATTGTATGACATTTTTAAAAATTATTCACATCATATTAATTTATATTGAATAATAACGATTAAAGAAAATAAAATGAATATAAAACTACTAAATTACAAACAAATATAGCTAGAGATACTAATATTATTGTAGTCATGTTATAAAGGACTAGGATTACACTATTTGAATAGTGCTTTATAACACGACTAAATATATGAGCAAAAAAGATAAAAAAATAATGATTAAATAAACTAAGAAATATTCTACAAGATGAAAACAATTAATGACTAATTAAACTAGTAAGTGTACTACAAAATGGTGACACTTAAGGACCAAAAAAACGAGTAAATGTACTACAAAATGGTGACAATCAATGAACAAAAAAACAAGTAAATGTATTACAAAATGGTGACATTCGATGACCAAATAAACGACTAAATTCACTAGAAAATGGTGGCAATTAGTGACCAAATAAATGAGTAAATATATTACAAGATGATGAATCAATTCAACCAATTAATGACTAAGTGAAATATGACTAAATGCTAGTTGGGTGAAAAGACATTGCTAATTTGTTGCTAATAGTTGCCTACTAAAAAATAATTGTATATGTGTGTGTGTGTGTGTGATTTGTAAATGTTTCTTTAGTAACAAACTACTCATTTTGTACTAGTGTAGTGAGCCCTAGTTACTGGTGCAATATGTGTCTCAAAATTGGTGTAAATATAGTGTGTTGAGTCTATGATGACTATGGTGGCGATAATGGATCTTCTTCCAATAACTATCCCGATGTTAAACAAGTGCATACATATTGAAAATATTGTGAGGTGTCCTTCTAAATCATCTATTTAACTTCCGAGTGGGAATCCGAACTATCCATTAACTTTTGAACTTGTATAGGTAGAGGGGAATTCATGGAAGTCTATAGGGCATATTTCATCTACTTCAAGAAAAAAATTATATCACTTTATTTTTCAAGATTAGGTATATTTATAGTCTTGGAATTCAACAAATTTCTTTGAGTTGGTCTCTTTTGTCTGCTAGATGTAAGCAATGTCTTTTGAGGTGATGAATTGGTTTGGGGATGTGTGCTGGACCTTTTTCCCTCAATGGCTTCCACAAATGAAGGAGTTACACTAGTTGTCCTCTTGGTCCTCTTTCTATGTTGCAAACTGGTCTCTTTGTTATCTTTTCCTGAATATTCTTTGTGCTAATACTCTTCTTGTTCCTCTTATATTTGTCTTTTCTGCTCGCTGAGGTATACGGATTCCCGAACTTCTATAGGATTCATCTATAGAGGCAATGATGACAATATTTCTCATTTTCCTTTGTCTTTCATATGCCTTGTCCTAGGCTCTTTAACTTTAAATATTTCAACCTTGATATTAGGCTGTGAGTACAACTACTCTATCCATTCTACTATAGTTGATTTAAGGTATTCTTTAGTGATATATATGGTAGGGTGGGATGTTTGGAGGTGCCTATGGATTTGTGAGGGGAATTAGAAACACATTAGATATGTCAATTTAAAAATAATAGAATCATCTTATTTTTCTACAAAATTACGAGGAATCCAAAAGGATTTTGCAGTCTCATTTATCATCAAGGTGTACCATTGCTTAAATGCCTAATTTGTCTCTAGATTGATCGGATTTCTCCTTTTAAAACTAACAAATATTGAACTTAAATGGAGAGAATGTGTTTGTAACATCAGTATTAAATGGACTTCCTTTGGGTGCTTTCTAAAATATCATTTCCAAAAGTATGACAACCCAACTATAGTGGAAATCCTTACTAAGATCATTAGAGCTCTTAAGAAATATTTAATGAAATCTTTTCAAAACTTACTATTGGATTTTAACTGCTTCCTTTTACTGTCTGAGTTATTGACCTAGGGTTCATGTCTTTCGGGTTTCCAACAAAGCCTCTAAAACTATTGGCCCTCCTGGTAAACCATAAGGCAACATAGTGTATAGAGTGCACTGCACAGTCTCACCCGAGATAGATTTAAATGGGTGGTTGTAAGACTCAGGTGTTTACATCCTAGGATTGAGTATGGGATAGGAGATTGTTAATACCAGCCATCTACTATGAATTATGGATGAAATATACTAGTACTCATGGGGTTTCATATATCCTTCATGGTTTAGTTCTCCGAACAACACAATCGTATTCGATAACAATGCATTAACTCATTCATTAATCATAACAATTAACTGCTGAAAGAAAATAAAGATATACATGAAATAATCACATTACATAGATATTACCGTGGTTCACCTCCTCCTGGGATACGTCCACAAAGATTTGTCTCTTGGCTCTTTTATTATGGTAGTTCTGCATCTCTAGCGTCGCGCGCTTACAATTCCCTCTGATGGGTAAGATCTGTATGAGGCAAACTAGATCGCACCAGGATCCTCAACCTGTGATCTAATCCTCATATATTCCTCCTCCTCTCTGTTCTAGCTTAATAACTTACAAAATTGGTCCATAACCATATTACATAACGTATCAACTCGTACATAGCTATGCTAGACCATTACAAAAACTGAACTAATACAAAAGTGAATCAATCTCTCTATGATACCTGTGTATCTCTATTTATATATATCGGGCTCTTCAGCCATTTTACAATGTATTAAAAAAACCCTAACCCTATCGACGTTAAGTCTTCCTCCCATGCATGCATGTTGTTCTTCCTCCAGCTGTCGTTTTCCTTATGCATGCTTTCTTGCATGCGCGCGTGTTGTGTTACCTTCCAGTTGTTACTTCCATTTCAGCACACTTTCTTTCCCACTTGACGCTCATGTTTCTGTGTTTTCACAGTGATAAGTTCTGCCTACATCTTCTTTATCTTCCGCATCCCTTTGACTTGTTGTAGGATTGGCATGGTATTCTACCTCTGTTTGAGTTCTTGGATCATTTCATTGATCCTTTCCTCTTCCTTGTCCCAGCGTTGGACTTGTGGATCCTCCTCCAATCTTGTCCAAATTTGCGTTTCTTTATCGATCAATTCTGATGTTATGCTAGTCTGTTGTTCCATCTCCTATAGCTGCGTTGTTGCTTCCTGCTTCCTTCTCTCCTTCACTTCCGGTGGAGTGGTTGGTGTGAGATGTTCGCAGAGATTCTCGATCTCCTTCTGATATTGATCAATTTCCTGTGCAATCTGGTCAATCTTTCCTGCTACTGGGAGTTCATTCCCTTGCCCAGTGCTTGGGAGTTTCTCAAAAACTCCTCCCACTCTTCGTTCTAGTTCATTCCTACATTCATTTTCCTCCTAATTTTTGATCTTGTCCTGCTCACATACTTTTTCCATGCCTCGCGCTTCTTTGTTGCATGTTGTATTTCGACTAAGTTTTTATGTGCACGAGACTGTACCTCATGGTTGACACTAACTTGCAATTTGTGTAGTGCCCTTGATGGCATCTGTGTCAAGAACAATTGGATGTGGTCCAAATCCTTTAGGGGTGTCTACCCCATGATTTCATCCATGCCCAACATGTTAGGTTTGATGTAAATAGTTGCATTTGCATGGAGTGGAATGGGTCTCTTTCTTCTACCTCTACTGTTTCTTTGGCCTGTATTGTCGATGTGCTGCATGATCAAAATCTTCTGCTAAAAAATCATGGACCATTCTGGAGATCGTTTCCCCATCATCCTTTGTGATCATATAGTCTGGAAATTCTTGGTGTGCCTTTGATTTCTTGCGTGCACCTCCTTCCTGTGTGGCTGGTCTCTTATGTCCCCCTAGTTCCTATGTGATGGGGTTTGGGGTGGTCTCTCACACTCGCTTAGCTTGTTTCGGTTGTCCGTTGGTCGGCTGTGTAGTCTCTTTCCTCCCCTTCTGGGTCCCTTTCTTCTTGGGCCCTTTGTCTTCCTGAGTTAGATTTCCTTGGACCATTCGTGGTTTCTTGGGCACTTGGATTTCCAGAGGCTGTGTTTCTGCTTGTTCTTCCTCTCCTTCTATTGTTGTTTCCGACACTTCTCGGGTAATGGTTGGGATCCTCCATTCATCAGGCCATTCGCTAATGGCCATGTCGATATCACCCTCTGTGATGCAGTAGCGCATTTGTAGCCATTTTTTATCTGGATCCTACCTTGGTTGTATCCACATTATCTGTCTTGTGGCCTAGAAATTGGTGATGTCCGCATATTGTGCGATAGCCTCTCGTGTTATTCTCCATGATCAGTTGATAGCTTCATGTATTTCCCATAGGTATTCTTCGAATATGACCATGTTCTCCCCCTTATGCCTGGCCTGTGGCCCAGATATTAGTAACAGGTATCTCACTCTCGCTGGCTATGGTCTGGTACAAAAGATCACATACCCTGGTTCTCGCCATCCCATGAAGGCTATCAGGGTAATCAACCATGAGTAATGAAACTCTACTCCTAAGTCCTGTGCATCCTTGCAGTCCTCTTGAAACAAGTTCAATAGATATGGCACCCAGCTCATAGAGGTGCCTTCTGCACATTGAGCTGCAACTAAAATGAATCTTGTTGGCATTTTCGGAGCAATTTTCAGAGTAATTTGCAAGATAATATATTTGCGCCCAGTTGTGTAGCTACGTTGTTGATTCGTTTGATTATTATGCACCTCATCCCTCTAGCGGTTCCATATTTCTTCTTCATTTCTTCTACCAATGTTTTCTCCTTGGATTTGTCGTCCAGAATCAATGCGAGATCCATACCTCGGGTTGGTAACCCTATGATTTGTGTGATAAGCTCAATAATTATGGGGCTAGGTTTGTCCATCCATATGTCCCCCTTCATGTGTGATTGCTAACAACTTCTTGACGCATGTTGTCGCATACTGGCCTCTACCAAAATGTGGTAACTTCAACAAACCTAATATTCCTTTTATGTCCAGCCCAGCAGCCCACTGGCGTGGCTGGTTAATCATTTATCCAAGTTGGTTTACGATTATGGTATGCATGAACACCCTCTGTGGAAGTTCCAGGAACTTGGCTTCGTCTGATATGTCATGGTCGGAATACTTGAACTTCCCGACATGACCTAGTAGATCTGGTTCTACCTGTACTCCAGCTGGTATGTGTGGTAATATAATTTCTGTTGCAGGTTTCTTACGGGGTGATATCGGTATCTGAACTCTTTCTTCCTGTTGCAATGGCTAGTTCGAAGTTCCAACAACTTTTGATTGTTCCCCCATCATCCATTTTGGCCAAGCCAAGGCATTGGAAGCGATCTCCTCTGTTAGTTGTCCTGAGATGGTCATTTGCGACTCGGTTGGTTGCGCTGGTGCTTCCAAATTTTGTGCCCTTTCGTTAACCTCCAGGGATGCTTCGGTGCTTTTTGGCTGCACTTCTTGTTGGGTTCCCACTTCCTCGTTCTGTGACACCTGCGTTGCTGCTAGGATATCCACTTTAATGGCCTCTGCTTATGGCTACTGAATTTCTTCTAGTATCGATGTAGAGTTCACCGGTATCCTCTTGGGGGATGGGATTTTGTCGATGTCAACGATATTTGGTTTTTGTTGTTCATTCCCTTCCAGCGGTCCCCGTGACCTAGTTTGAACCCTGGTTGGTCTGGCTGTCTGAATTGCTTCTGTTGGCTTCAGTGGTGACATAGTAGTGACTATCGAACATTTTCTAAGTTTGAATAATTTTTGGGAGTTCTCTGGTCTTCCTCTGTTCATTCTGGATTTTATTGTTCTCGCTCTGTTTTCCTTTTATGAATAGACTAGTCGCTCCCGTGCTCATGTGTTGTATCGGATGGGCACAAATCTTGTCGAGGATGCTTCCTCCATTATTTGTTTAATGCCTCATAACTATGGTTTCAATGCATATGTAGCGGTTTTGTACTTTCCATTACATTTTCTTTGTCGTATTATGTTGGAGTGTTTAATGTGATGTCCCATCGGTTCTTACCTTGATTTAATTCCACTTAGTGTTGTCCTGTCATACTGCCTTTGTCGACTTTCTGTTTCCCTCTTATTTTCCTGCTGTATGTAAATTTTGTACGTTCTTTTTCTAAATTTGTGTTTCGAACATTATGTGGCCTTTCTCTCTCTGGCGTGCTGCGCTCTTTTTAGTCTGGTTTCCTTTTTGTTCTCTTTTTTATTTAATTTTTTTTTTTTTACTGGGTGGTGGGTGGTCGACTGTCCTTGTACAGTTTCAGTTGGCTCCCATTGGTTTCTGTGCCCGCTAAATCTCTTAGTTGTACAACTCCTCCATCTGTGACATATTTTACCTCGTAAGGTCCTAACCAATGCATTCTGAGCTTCCCCGGGTGCTGAAATGACTTGTCGTCGTAGATAAATATTATATCTCCTTCCTTAAATTTTTTCTTCTTGATGTGCCGATCGTGCTAAGATTTATCTCTTGCTTTCTGCACTTGTTGATGGAATCCTTCCAGCATTTAGTCTTCCTCCATTGACAATAATTGATTCAGTCTTTCCTGTACTATGCCTCGTTTTATCATCTGTGTGATAGCTGCTATGGGTAAATTGGGTACTGAAAATTCTAATGGAACTATTGCTTCTTGGCCATAGACTAGCTTGAATGGTGTGTGCCCTGTCAAATTTTTTCATGTGGTCTTATACGCCCATAATATTGTTGGTACTTTGAGGTCTCAGTCATCTCTGTTGATGTTACAGATCTTTGTTAGTGCATTCTCTAGAATTTTGTTGAAGGCTTCTACTGTGCCATTTGCCTGTGGGTGATATGGTGTGCTCTTCTTGTGATGAACTTAAAACTCTTCAGTCAGTGCACAGATGGTGTTGTTTATGAAGTGTGTGCCTTGGTCTCTCAACAAAACTCTTGGGCACCCAAATCTAGTGATGACTTGTTCGAACAAGAAGTGTGCAACTATCTCTGTGCTACAATCATTTACTGGTGCAACTTCCACCCATCTTGTTAGGTATTCCGTCATGGTGATAATGTATATTTCCCTTGTTCTTTTGGATGGTGGGTTAATCGGTCCCACAAAGTCGATTGCCCATTTATCAAATGCCTGTAATGTAACTTGTGGTCGTAGTGGCATCTCGTCCCTTCTGTTGGGTTTTCCTACCCTTTGACAAACATTGCATCTCTGACAGTACTCTTTCAAGTCCCTATGAATCGTTGCCCACCATAGTCCTACGAGTAGTACCTTCTACGTGGTATCGTTTTCCTGCATAATTCCCTCCTACGATTCCCTCGTGGGATTCTGCTAAAATTCTTGGTCATTCGTTCTCTAATACATACATTTGCAAGATGTTGTCTGCACCCATTTTGTATAGGTGTCCTGTGATCAGTTGACAGTCAACTGTGTGAAATACCAAGTTCTTCTTCTGCATGGTGGTATATTCTTGTGGCACAATACCTGTGCTTAAGTACTGAATGATCTCTATGAAGTAGTCATCAACAATCTGTACTGAGAATAACTGTGCATCCAAAAAGGTGTCTTCTGGATTCGTAGGTTCTTCTCCATTTGTGACCCTGAACAGGTGGTCAAGTCCTGCAATCAGTTTCCTTGGTTTAACTATTACTTCAAAATCAAATTCTTGAAATAGAAGTAACCATCGATAGATTCTCCCCCCCAACATTGCCTTGTTAACTAGGTATTTCAGGGCTGAATGATCTGTAAACATATTAAAGTGTTTTCCCAATAAGTAGTGTCTAAAATTTTGTAGTGCATAGACCATATCTAGGCCTTCTCTTTCTTTCATGTTATAATTCTATTCCAAGTCTGATAGCTTTATTCTCGCGAATGTTATCGGATGATCCAAGTCTCTTACTCCTGGCTACGCTAAGATAGCCCCCAGTGCTATCGCTAATGCATCTACATGCACGTGGAATGTCTTTTCTGAGTCTAGAAATACTAATATTGGTGCAAAAACCATCCTTTCCTTCAAAGTATCCATACCATGTTGACACTCGTTGTTCCATTGATATTTTGTATCCTTCCTTAACAGTTTTTCTATTGGGGCTGTGATCTGTGCATATCCTTTGATGAATTTCCTGTAGTATCCTATGTGCCCTAAGGTTTCTCTTAGCTGTCAGACTGTTTTTGGTGCTGGTAAGTTAACAATGATGACGATCTTGGTTGGATCCACTAACAAGCCTTGTTTGCATACTATATGGCCCAATAATATCCCAAATGGTGTTCCAAATATGTATTTCTTGATGTTTAGTGATATCTGGCATTGTCTACATCTTTCTAGCATTAGTCGTAGCACTTCCACATGGTTTTTCAACAGAGTGTAAACTGTCCAGTCGTTCAGGTATACTTCAAGAAACTGATGGATGAATTCCTTAAATTATTCGATGACCAGTCTAGAGAATGTTGCGGGTGCATTCTTCAATCCAAACGACATGACTGTGTACTGATAAGATCCCCATTTCTTCGCAAACATGGTCTTATGTCTGTCCTCCTGTGCTATATTAATCTGATGGTAGCTTAAGAATCCTTCAGTGAATGAGTAAGCTTCATGTCCCCCACATTCTCTAACACTTCATATGTGAACGGTGTAGGGAATGGGTCGTGTAGGCATGCATCGTTCAACTTCCTCAATTCGACAGATATCCTAATCCCTCTTCCTTGTTTCTTGTCCTGTACTACCATTGGGCTTATCCATTCTGATTCCTCAACTGGTTCGATGATGCCAGCTTCGAACAACTGATCGATCTCATATTTAAATTTATGTGTATATATGGGGTTCAATATATAGGGTCATTGTCTAATAGGTCTCACTTCAGGTCTGAGTGGTATCTTCATCTCTCCCATTTCTCCTGCTATACCCTTCATCTCTGTAAATGTTGTGGGAAAAAGGTCGCTATATTCATGCAACAATTTTGTGATGATTTCTACCATTTTCTCATCCTAGTAGTCTCCAATGCTGGCCATTTTGGGTTGTTCAGCTATCCCAATGTTGAATTTCTTTACCTTGATTGGCGCGACAATAACTGTTAATTCTATGGGTGGTCCTTCCAAATCTCTTTCACCTTCTACTTCTTCGATCTGAATGTCATGTGGGTCATCTTCATCTAGTTCTTCCTCCTTTACATGATAACATGACAGTAGCTCCTTGACTATCTGTTTATTTTGCTATTTTTCTTATATGATAAATTCTATTTCCGATTCTTCGATGAATATTAATCCTCTAATTCATTTGAGAGATGCGTCTATGTTGGGGTTCTCATTCTCGAATGAGAAAGTGATAGTAAAGTTTTGTTTCAATGTCCTCCATGTTGTAGTTCCTTTGCACAATTTTGGGTCTGTGTACCACTTTGCTGGTATTCCCTCTAAAGTATGTATGAAGTGATGAGGCCATTCCTCTGGTGGTGTCATTTTCCACAGTGTTTTTCACTTCGCCAAGTGTTCCATTGGTGCCTCTTGTCCTTGGTATTTCTATTGTTTGTTGTATTCTTGTTCAGCACCGAACCTTATGTGCAATATTCACTTACATTGATACCATTCTGTAATGATCCCTTTATGTGTGCCCCACCATCTTTTTGGTGTGGCCTTGAGTGCTAAGTCAAGTTCTAATAGTCGTTGGTTTTCTAATACTTCGTCTTTGTATTGTGTCAAGAATGTTTCCAAATCATTTAGTCTGTGGAAACTGGGTGGTTCTCTGATTTCTGTGCCTACCCATCTTACTGCATGGTCTATTCTTGCACATCTTCGCATGGATACTTTGTGTAGTCTCTATTGCCATTTTTCTAACCCGGTGTCTGAGTTTGTTGCACATGAAGTAATGTTCCACCAACTGAGTAGTTTGTCTGCAGTTGGGTTTACATAATCCTCATTGCGTGTAGTTTTTCTGTACAAATTTTTGATCTCCTCTAAGTCCAGGAAAGTGGGTTCTATGAACCTCTCCCCTTCTAACAAATCCAGTGGTGTTATGACCCTGTATTCTCCGGATTCAAATTTCATTTCCTGGTTTTCAAATTTATTATGGTCTGGTTGTCAAATGCCTAATCCAAACCAAGAAGTGTCGAGTAAGGTGTTGTGTCATCCACTATTTCAATGAATTTGAAGTCTGCTTTAGTGCGCACTCCATCAATATCTATTGTCACTCCTTTTAGTCTACCTATTGGTAGGACTCTATGTTGGTTTGCTAGTTTTAATTGGACATTTGAGTATCCCAATGTTGGCTCTCCCATGCATTTCCAAGTCTTCTTGGGTAGCACATTCACTTCAGATCCTAGGTCTATTATAATTTCTCCCATGTTGAAATCTCAAATGTTAGCATTTAGTTTAAATTCCCTACTTGTTCTTCTTCTGGTGTGTAGGTGATTGACAGTTTTTTGTTCTAGTTTTTCTTTCGTCTCGCTGCTACATTTCTCTAGTATGTTTTGCAATATTTTGACAAATGAAGGATCACTTAGTACTTTCACGCATGATTGCGAAAAGCCTTTGATTGTACTTACTTGTCCCTTAGTTTTCATTCCGTTGGTATGATCCAATTATGGAGGCATCTCATATTCTAGGGATTCCTTGAATGGTTACGCAGTTGAAGTCGATGTTGTGTCCTCCTTCTAAAATTCTTGTCTGTCTTCCTTGAAAGTCTCCTTTTCTTTTGGTGTGTAGAACTGATTTCTTGGTCTGGTGTTCTTCTTTACCCATTGGTTCTGTGTTGGTTCCTGTCGAACTTCATCATTTCCTGTTTTCGTTCCTCCACGAGTGACTATATTGATGTTTCGTTTGTCATCCCTAGCTTCGACTAAAATCCACTAGACATTATGATTGTTCCAGTTCCTTTTCTCCCGAATATTTACTAGTAGTGTTGGACATTCCTTTGTATCATGGTCTGATGCATGGAAATACATACAAGTTGTTGGTGGAAGTGGAAATTCTCGTGCATAATGTCTCGGTTGTTGAAAATTGTGACATGTGACTGGTCCTCTACCACATCCGAAACCTCCTCTAGCTCGTCCTCCTCCTCCATATCCTGCTTAGCCACCTCTCGGCATGTTATATTGTGGTGCCTGATTATACTGCATGGTATTGTATTGGGGTTGTGTCGGGTTGTACTGTGGTTGCACATTGTTGTATGGTTGTTGCATAGTATTGTACTGTTGCTACGTAGTATTGTACTACTGTTGTGCAATATTGTATGGAGTTGGGGCTTGATTGAACTGTGGCACTTCTTGCCCAGTCATAATTTCGGCCTGTACCCTGTATGCATTTGATGTTCTATACCGTATCAACTCCATAGTTCTATAATGTTTATCATCGTGGCCTATTGACTTACAAAAGGTTCAATATGAATTCTTCGTAACTGTCTGGTATTTTTGCATCATCATGTAGTGATAAGGGTCGTGACCCGATTTCTTGCATATTTCGCACCATAATCCCCCCTGTGGTAGCAGATTTGGCATACCTATTTCCATATACTACGCGAATGTTGGGCATTTGTTCTTGTGGTGTCCTTCCATCCTGCATGCAATGCACCAAACATATTCTCATTTGTCCCTATTCTTATTTTGGTTCAGCTGAAATGTTAGATTCTTCAAATCCTCCTTCAATTCCTCAATATATGGGTCCATCTGCTGGTACTGGTTCTCTTCCAGTTGCAAGGCTTCCTGTAGAGCCTCTGCCTACATCTGAAATTTCTGTCGTCGTAAGGGATATTTTAAGTGTGGGAGTAGTGAGTTGACAAACAAGTGTCGATGTTGTATCTCGGTCATAAGGTATTTTAGTTTTCCCTTTAGTCGCTTGAACCTTTGGTTGATCTCCCATACCGACTCTCCTAGTTTTTGTCTTATCTCGATCATCTCATTCATGTATTGATCCTCTAAGCTCGGCTTCTGGAACTCATTAATCAGTAGCTTCTTAATGTCTTCCAGTGTCCTCGTCATCCCAGGGGCACTTTTTGTGTCTAGACGCATGTACCAATCTAGTGCGTGGAGCATAATCGCTAGCTACGCAAGTTTGGTATCTTCATCAGTGATCTGTTTTTCCTCCCAGATATTTGTACAAATGAACAAATGCTTCTCCGAGTCTTTTGTTGCTTCTCCTCAAAATTATGGTAATCTAATAGTGGGATCGTGTCCTGCCATTCTGAATACTAAACTACTTCCTCCTCTGCGTGATGTAGATACTTGACTAGTGTTGTTTGAACTTGATCCTCCAGTTGTTGCTCCTAGTGTAGATGTACTTCCTACTGTTAGACTTCCTCCAAACTTCGGTTGTCTAAATGGTGGTTTTCTCTTTGGTGTATTAGTCGCACATGGGTTTGTGGGTTCCACACTGACATTAATATGGATAGGATGGTTTTCTTATCCTCATGTTCTTGGGCCTCTTGTCTTCCTCTCATATGTTGCACACAAGATTTCCTCAATCTACTCCACATCTTGTACATCCTATACCTCTTCCTCATCGCTTTCCAAGCCTTCCCTCACGGCTATGGCTCTCTTCTTGATATTCACCTTATATTTGTAGGGTACTCCACTACGCGTCATTCCTGATGACGCCAACATCCACTTGAGTTGGTCATCATCCATCATGATTGGGTCCAAGGGTTCCTCCTCCTTCCTACCTTTATCCTCACCTCCTTCCATTTATCCTCTCTTTGTTAGTGTTTCCCCCTTCCTCCATGCATGCAGGGAAGTTTAGCTATCTGATTCCATTGTCATTACACCTTTTTTATATAGCAGTATATTAATAGAAGTATACAGGGATTGAATGTACCTTCCTCAAAGTCCATGTAGAAATTCTTGCTTTGTTGCGCTGTATGACTTCACTGTGTCAACTACAAATTTGGTGATGAATCCTGCCACAATACTGTCAAGCCAAAAGTCTACTGCGTGGGTGAATTTGTTGTTCACCAGTTGTAACTGCTCAATATGTACCTGGGTCCAATATAGATTTCGTATATGGTTCATCGCGTGGTTATCCTTCAACCTTAGTATCCACTCCTGTAGTAGATGCAGAAAATCACAGAAAAAGACTTCTTGTAAATCAATAAATATGTATTTATCCATATATTTGTGAGGTGTGAGTCTGGGGTTTCTATTGTATTTCTGGGAAAACTCTAGCTCTTTGGTTCTCAACCAAACTTGGATTTCTACTTTCATGGGGTTCCAAGGTCTCAACATTCCCTTCTAATGGCTCATTGGTCTTCTTGTTTTTCTTGTTATTTTCTCATTCAATCTATCTCGTCTACTCAGTCCTCTCTTGTTCCTTCCAACACGACAACAGAACCATTTGTTGGCTTTTAATTGCTTCCTTTTACTGTCTGATTTATTGACCCAGGGTTCATGTCTTTCGGGTTTCCAACAAAGCCTCTAAAACTATCGGCCCTCCTGGTAAACTAGAAGGAAAAATAGTGTACAGATTGCATTGCGCAGTCTCACCCGAGATAGCTTTAAATGGGTGGTTGTAAGACTCAGGTGTTTACAGCCTAGGATTGAGTATGGGATAGGGGATTGTTAATACGAGCCATATACTACAAATTATGACTACAATCTACTAGTACTCACGGGGTTGCATCTATCCTTCATGGTTTAGTTCCCCGAACAACACAATCGTATTCCATAACAATGCATTAACTCATTCATTAATCATAACAATTAACTACTGAAAGAAAATAAAGATATGCATGCAATCATCACATTACACAGATATTACAGTTGTTCACCCCCTCCTAGGATACGTCCACAAAGATTTGGTTCTTGGCTCTTTTATTATGGTAGTTCTGCATCTCCAGCATCACGCACTTACACTTCTCTCTGATGGGTAAGATTTGTATGAGGTGAAATAGATCGCACCAGGCTCCTCAGCCTGCGATCTAATCCTTAGATCTTCCTCCTCTTCTCTATTCTAGCTCAACAACTTACAAAATTGGTCCATAACCATATTACATAACGTATCAACTCGTACATAGCTATGTTAGAGAATTACAAAAACTGAACTAATACAAAAGCGAATCAATCTCTCTATGATACCTGTGTATCTCTATTTATATATATCAAGCTCTTCAGCCATTTTACAATGTATTACCATAACCCTATTAACCCTACCGACGTTAGGTCTTCCTCCCATGCACACATGTTGTTCTTCCTCCAGCTGTTGTTTTCCTTGTGCACGCTTTCTTGCATGTGCACGTGTTGTGTTACCTTCCAGTTGTTACTTTCGTTTCTTCACCCTTTCTTTCCCATGATCGTCCTTCTTTCCACTTCGACCTAGTGCCAACACTTACTATATAGTTTATTTCCATAAATTTTAAGAACAATTATGATTAACTATGAAAATCTACACACTCAAAGTGTAATGAACGCATTAAGTCAGTATCATGCCTAAGACAGTTTTATACACTACACATGTCTTTCAACTACATGAATGAATTTGACTGAACACTCATGTTTTTTACACTTTCTAGCTAACTTACATGCCAAAAGCAATGTGGTTCAAATATATGTGTGTGCTTGATTTTATTTATATTATTGTTAATTAATCCTGCAAGGTTACATGTTTATATAAAATTATTTTATTTCCATTGATTCAATGCATATATGTAATCATTATTTATTGTTTAAGTATATCATTTTATATATAATTTGTTTCATTGATATTAGATCAACATCAAAATTGTATGACATTTCAAAAAAATATTCACATCATATTAATTTATATTGAATAATAATGAATAATGAAAATAAAATGAATATAAAACTACTAAATTAGGAACAAATATAGTGAGCAAAACTACTATTATTGTAGTCACGTTATAAAGGACTAGGATTACACTATTTGCATAGTGCTTTATAATGTAACTGAATATATGAGAAAAACGGATTAAATAAACCAAGAAATATGCTACAAGATGACAACAATTAATGACTAATTAAATTAGTAAGTGTACTACAAAATGGTGACACTTAATAACCAAATAAACGAGTAAATGCACTACAAAATGGTGACAATCAATGACCAAACAAACAAGTAAATGTATTACAAAATGGTGACAATCAATGGCCAAATAAATGAGTAAATGCACTAGAAAATGGTGTCAATTAGTGACCAAATAAACAAGTAAATATATTACTAGATGATGAATCAAGTTAACCAATTAATGACTAAGTGAAATATGACTAAATGTTAGTCATGTGAAAAGAGACTGCTAATTTGTTGCTAATAGTTGCCTACTAAAAAATAATCAAATGTATATATGTGTGTGTGTGTGTGTGTGTGTGTTTTGAATGTTTTTTTAGTAACAAATTACTCATTTTGTACTAGTCTAGTGTCCCCTAGTCCTTGGTGCAATCCATGTCTCATACTTGGTGTTAATATAGTTCATTGAGTCTATGAGGAGTATGGTAGAGATAACGAATATTCCTCCAACAACTATCTTGATGTTAAACAAGTGCATACATATTGAAACTATTGTGAGGTATCCTTCTAAATCATCTATTGAACTTCCAAGTGGGAATCCAAGCTGTACATTAACATTTGAACTTTTCTAGGTAGAGGGGACATCAGAGAATTCTACGGGGCATCTTTATTCTACTTCAAGAAAAACATTATATCACTTTCTTTTGCAAGCTTAGGTATAATTGTAGTCTTGGAACTCAACAAATTTCTTTGAATTGGTATCTTTTTTCTACTAGATATAAGCAATGTATTTTGAGGTGATGAATTGGTTTGGGGATGTGTGTTGGACCTTTTTTACTTGATGGCTTCCACACATGGAGGAGTTACACTATTTGTCCTCTTGGTTCTCTTTATTTGTTGTAAGCTTTTCTCTTTGTTATCTTTTTCTTAATCTTCTTTGTGTTGATATTGTTCTTGTTCCTCTTTTCTGTGTCTTTTATGCTCCCTGAGGCATATGGATTCGTGAACTTATATAGTCTTTATTTGTAGAGGCGATGTTGGCCCTTGACCAAGTTTTGGGAGATCCTTGGTCAAGTTTGACCTATTTTGGGACTTCGACAGCCTATCGAAGGCAGAGCGCAAGATGAAGCAGAGATCGCGGGATGTTGACCCCTTTTCGGGCCCTTTTTGGGATTTGGGTTTATGTAACAGGTATGGGATGTCGGCCCATGGGTTTACCCATGTTTAGGCCTATTTTGTAAAGTATAAATAGATGCTAAGGAAATGTAGTGAATACAAATATAGAGAGTTATGAATGGCTAAGTGCTAGTTTTATGTGTTGAAGGATTGTAAGTGCTATGTGCATACTATGTGAGACTTGCAGAGCTAAGTGCAAGTCATTGTAAGAGGCTGTGGAAGGTTGTGTGATTAGATCTACTGGGGGAAGGAGGATCTAGTGAGTTGTGCAGATCTATTGTCCTATGTGGAGTAGGGTTTTTCAGACTCTTTGCATGTAACCTATTGAAGAAGCTAATAGAGAAGAAGAGTTTGTGGATGTATCCCTAGGGTGGGGGTGAACCACGTATATGTTGTGTTTCTCTGATTTGTGTGATGTCTTGATGTGTTTATGTATTTATTTGATAAGTGCTTTGATATAGATAGATAGATCTGTTTATGCTTTGTGATAATAATGTATATGGATATAGATCTGACCTATGTGAATGTGTTTAGTTCTTGAATCTGCTAGATCTAATTGACCTCTCTATGATAAGCTCTTAGATACATCATATTTGGATGAATGATG